>CACVCL010020055.1:0-20000 GCA_902729485.2 Mus minutoides | reverse complement strand
CCTTCCCTCTCCCTGTGCCATCTGTACACCCTCTCTATGTAACACTGAGGAGCCTTCCCTCTCCCTGTGCTGTCTAAGTATTTTCCCCTAGTCCTTGGTTTGCCTCTCCATTCTCTTCACATGAGCCATTTGTTTTGAAAAGGTTTGGGTTAACATATTATTTTTATTTTTAATCACTCGTGGGTTGGCATCAGACATAAGAGTTCTTGGCCTGGCCACAGATCTCAAGATCTCCTGTTCTAAAAGTCTTATAGTTCTGGGTTTACTTTCTGGTCAGAGGTGGAGGTTTCACAAAGTCCACCTTGCTGTTGACAAAGATTCTCAGGGATTATAGACAGGGGACGGGGGCGGGGGGGGGGGACTACCTTAACTTGATAAAGAGTTCTTATTTTTAAAACTCTACAGCTAACTTTGTCCTTTTTAAATATTAAGACTTATTTTATCAGTATGTTAAGATATCTGTATGTGTGCCTGTGTATATTTATGCCTACGTAAAAGTAAGTGCAGAGGCCACTGAGGTCAGAAGAGGATGTCAGCTCCCTTGGAGCTGAGGTTAATGCGTTGTGAACAACCTGATGTGGGTGCCAGGAACTGGTCCTCTGGAACATTAGAAAGTGCCACTCCAGCCCCTCCCCTCCTCCTCAGGTCAACCCAGGAAATGTACTCTCCCGCCTCCACCAACACAGTGATGCAGGATCTCACTCCTGAAGCAAGAGAACAGGGTAAAGGGCAGATGACTTAGAACCAAACTGTCTCTATTCACAGTAGCATGGATGTCTATACAGAAAACTGAGTTCTATAAAAAAAAAACCATAGCGTTACATGAGATTCAGGAAGGTTACAGGACAAAAGATCAACTCAAAAAAACCATGCCTGTATGTCACTGATAAGGAAGGATAACTGTAGCCACAAAGAAAATGGAATCATTGGGGTTACTCCCTGAAACAAGTGTGGATAGAAATTATAGATCTGTAATTAGGAATCTGCATGATATATATATATATATATATATATATATATATATATATATATATATATATATATATATATATTGGTTTTTCGAGACAGGGTTTCTCTGTATAGCCCTGCCTGTCCTGGAACTCACTTTGTAGACCAGGCTGGCCTCGAACTCAGAAATCCACCTGCCTCTGCCTCCCAAGTGCTGGGATTAAAGGCGTGCACCACCACGCCCGGCTTCTGATAAAATTTTATGATGTCGATTTAATCAAAGAAAATCCAAGAAAATCTTACTTGTGGGTTAGATGGCACTACACAATGAAGAGGCAGTTACCTCCCAGTTGATTCCTAAGTCTAGTGCAATTGCTATCAGAATCCTTAAAAATTCATTGGTAGACACACAACTCATTCTGAGGTATATAAATGGAAAGTCAAAGCCCTTAAGCAGACATACACGAAGATTCTTGAGAAACCAAAATTCAAAAATAAAATTCACATTTTTCGGTTCTGTTTGAACACTTCAGTGTTATTCAGGGTTCTCTAGAGTCATAGAACTTATGGAATGAATTATATATAATCTGGGTATCCCCAGATTCTGGAGCTCCCATGGTTGAGAAATTTACTAGCTCAAACTTAAGAACTAATAATTGACATCTGCATATATATGCATATTTGCATATATATTCACATACATACAGAATATACATACATACATACATACATACAGGATATGTATATAGGATATATATGTATATATGTATGTGTGTGTATATATATATATATATATATATATATATATATATATATATATATATATATATGATTTATTGGAATGCTTTACAGGTCGCAATCCAACTAATCCAACATTGGCTAGTTATGCACAGAAAGTCCAAGAATCCAGTAGTTGCTTAATCCACAAGGCTGGACTTCTCAGCTGGTCTTCTGTGTATGCTGGAATCCTGAAGAAGTAGGATCCAATGCTAGTGAAGGGATGGATGTGCAAGCAAGGCAAGCAGGCAAAGAGCAAAAGCTTCCTTCTTCTGTATCCTTAAATAGATTTCCAGCAGAACATGTAGCATATAATATAGATGTGTCTTCTCACCTCAAGATAAGAATCAAAGGTGTATGTCCTCCAGCCTGAAGATCTGCACCAAAGGTGAGTGTCTTCCTACCTCCAAGGTCTATATTAGAAGTAGATCCACTCGCCTCAAACAAGCAGGACATCTCTCACAGGTGTGCCCTCCATTTCTGGAGTGTAGTTCGTTCCAGATATAGTCAAATTGACAACCAAGAATAGCCATCACAACCTTCAAATAGTTGCTTTCTAAGTAAAGAACATGGGGCATAGAGTTTCACTCCATGCTTGAAAGATGGAAATACTGATATATTTTTGGCATTTTTTCTATAATTTTTCTATCATTATTTCTTGATTTCAATAGAATATTTTTATCATATTGAATGTAACTAGGCTAGGGAGATAACTCAGTGGAGAAGAGTGGTTGCTGCCAAGTATGAGGATCTGAGTTTAGTCTCCAGCACCCACAAACAAAGCTGGGCATGACCCACACCTGTAAATACAGCAGGAGGATTGCTGGTCTAGCTCCATAGTCAGTGAGAGATGCTGTCTTAGTTACAGTTCCATTGCTATGAGCGCCATAGTCAGTGAGAGATGCTGTCTTACTTACGGTTCCATTACCATGACCAAGGTAATTTACAGAAGAAAGCATCTAACTGGGGGCTTTCTTACAGTTTCAAAGGGATATCTTATTATCGTGATGGAGGGGAATGTTGTGGCATGCATGTAGGTGCTAGAGAAGTAGCTGAGAGCAAAGTACCTCTCTTGACCTGCAAGTTGCAGGTCAAGAGAGAGCAAAAGTGAGCATAGAATGGACTTTGAAACCTCAAAGCCCACCCACAGTGACACACCTTCTTCATTAAGGCCATACCTCTTAATCTTTCCTTAGTAGTCCACCAACTGGGAACCAAATACTCAAATATATGAGCCTATGGGGGCTATTCTCATTCAAACCACCACAGACTTAACCTTTGGAGTGTGATAGAGCAATACACCCAATGTCCTCTGCTGACCTCAAAGAGTGTGTGTACTCAGTTGTGCACAGAACATTTCCTTACCCCCACTATCCATACACACACATACACACACACTCAAATGTAATCATCATGGTCTGTCTAGGTGGACTCTCTTTTATGATCTTGCTTTGAACACAGTAAAACACATCTGGGTACACATTTGGATTCTCCTTTTGAATAAGATAGGACTGAGTCATTCTACAGAATCTCAGGGTATGACCAGCTGATGGGGGGCATATGTTGGTCTCCTGAAGTTTGAGAGAATGGGATCCTGGTTTGCTTAGATTCTCGGTCTGGCTATTTCTGTCACAGTAACATCCAGTACAAGGAAGTCCACAAGCAGAAGAGGGTTGCATGGGGACCTTCTTCCTCTGTTTGTCCTCTCAGTAGACATTTCAACAGTATTGGTCCATGTTCGTGGAATAACTGCTTGTGTTTATCTATCATATCTCTCATGTGATTCCCCAGTGTTCACCTCCTTTGAGTATTAATTTTTAAGTTCTTTCCCCATCCGTCTTTGAACCTTTAGTTTTCAGATGGATGGACTATACACAAAGATGGCTGCCAACCAGTTCTCCTGCAAGTATCTGTCAAGGTAGACTGGGCCTCCTCCCCTCAACTCAGCTGACTCTGTGACTTGACTGAACCAATAAGATGCAAGTAAGCAGATGTCAGAGGGTATCCCATTCTCCGCCTTCGGGGGTATGTAGACTCTCCTTGCACATTCAGATTCTGGAGCTCCCATGGTTGGGAAATTTACCAGCTCCAACTTAGCAACTGATATTGACATCTGCATCCCTGGAGCTATAGCTCTGGGAAGCTCAACCCCGATGTCATTCGACATAAAAATTTCCCTACAACAACTTGAAATATTTCTATCTAACATCGCCTAACTAGAAAGCCTTTCCCACTAAGCCCCTCCTTTGCCACTTGGGGATCAAGATGCTCTACGGAGACCAAACTATAGTAAGGGTGGGTCATAATTCTCGAGGCACCAGGGGCCAAGTGACTGAGGGGAGCCAACTTCAAAAGAGCTCCTTGGCAGCCATCTTTGTTGCCCACCCAGCTTGGAACAAAATGTTCAAAGGATGGGAAAGGAACAAGTTAATGTCCCTGTGTAGGGAGGTGAGGAGCAGGGGTGGCACTGTGGAAAATCAGAATTCCAGTTCCCAGCTGGATGCTACCACCTCTTAGAGCAGACACCACCCACACCAGAAGAACTACCCAGTTAAGCCTGCTATAATCCTTTCTACATAGTGTGTGCAAAGGACAGCTCAGTGTGTCCTGACCGGCGTTGGCACACTCCCAGCTGCCAGATTCCCTTTCTCTCACTTGTTCCTCTCATCTCTTGCTTCATCTTGATCCTATTCCTCCTTGTCCTATCCAGTTACTCATGAAAACCACATTTTTCAAAGTTTCTGTAAACTGTCAAAGGCTCCAGTGAATCTTCTAAAATTGTCCTGGTTGCTCTCTGCACCTCTGAGTCAGCAGGAGGAGGTTTCCTTTCTCACGTTCTGCAGTTTGTCTTTTGTTATCATTATTATTCCATTTTTACTCGTTTTCAAAACAAAAGAAATACACTGAGACACTGTTCTAAAAACCGAATACAAATGTGTGCACTTTCCTGAGCCCCGCCACTGTTGGCTTGGAGTTAGTGTGGTGCCTTCTCTAACTTAACAACGGGAAGTTCTGAGGCTTTAGATCTTGCAAGGTCATGGCCCAAGTCCGAGCCTGATTTCCTAAACTTTTGGCTCCATGTTATTGTATGTGCTACTGGTCCATGGTGATGTTTTGCTCCACTCCTGACACTTGCAGAAATGATGAGCCTATGATTTCTTTTATAAATGGTTAGCAGGCATGGTAATACCTCTGTGCTTATCTGGGAAGGTCTTTCCCACCATTGGGATCATCCACAACACCTTGTTGTTTTCCAGGAGTTTCTGCCTCCTGAAGAATGTGAAAACATCCGTGGCCAGGCAGAATAAGCAGGGCCCATACCACCGTGAGACAGCATCCTCACTTTCCTAATTAGCCTGTCTCTATGTGTGTTTGGGGCAAGACTTTGTTTCATGCCACAAGATTGTGTCTATGCCATGCCATTTGTTCCTAACATGACACAGTTGTGTTTGCACAGGCGTGTGTGTGTGTGTGTGTGTGTGTGTGTGTGTGTTTGTGTGTGTGTGTCCAGGCACACTATGTGCATGTGAAGGTCAGAGGTCAATAACAAATTTTTCTTGAATCCCTCTCTCTCTTATTTTGGATGACTGGCCCTTTCAAGGAACCCAGAGCTTGCTGGTCTAACTAGAGCTTGCTGGTATCTGGCCAGCAAGCCTTAGGAATCCTCCTGCCTCTGCTCTTCTAGTACTGGGAACACACACACACACACACACACACACACACACACACTACTGGATCAAAGCCCAGCTTCTTTGTAAGCATCGGATATGGAACATGGACCCTCATCCTTGCATAGTGAACACTTTACTAGCCGAGCCTTCTCCACAGACCCTACTTTTGTGACACAGTTTTATCCATATTGTCCAGTCCATTCCTCTCATCACCGGACAATACCTCCACTTTCAATGATGTCACACATCTTTGTCTCTAAGGTGTAGCTTTTTAGAATGTAGGTCACAGAGGCCACAGCAGCCACAGCAGGAGCTGTGATGGGACACCATTGTAATATAATCTGTGAATCCTAACACAATTTCCCTTAAACTATTAAGAAAGACTTCAAAAGAGGTTTGTGTCAGGTCTGTCTGGGGAATCCTGTGACTAAAAAGGACATGTAACACAAGAAATTTTAATTACAGTCCCCCAAAGAAAGAGCAACAAACCAACTAAAGATGGGAGAAATGTGACATCCCAGGTAAGGGAGACAGTCTGGCCAAGGCTTCTTCCTACAGCCATGACCTGGATCTGGATGCCAGGATCAGGATGGTGCCAAATCCCATTCTTGAGCTACATGGGGGTGGAGGCCATCACTTCCATCTGGGATGCTAAGATTCACATCAGTTGTTCACTCTAGGCTAATAAATCTCCAAATCCCACGTGCTAATTAGTTTTCATCAACTTGACACAAACCTAGATATACCTGGGAAGAAGGAGCCTCAAATGAGAAATTGCCTCCAACAGATTAGTCCGTGGTCATGCCTGCAGGGCATTTTTTTGAGGGTTAGTTGATATGAAGGGGCAACTAACTATTGGTGGTTCCAAACCAGGGCAAGTGACTTTGTTTGTATAAACAAACTAAGCAATCAATGGAGATCAAGCCGGTAAGCTGCACTCCTCCATGGTTTCTGCTTCAGTTCCTACCTCCAGATTAGTGCCTGGGTTCCTGTCCTGACCTCCCTCAGTGATAGACTGTGACCCGGAAGTATGAGATGAAATAAGCCCTTCCTCCCCAAGTGCGTTTGCTTGTAGTATTTGTCACAGCAGTAGAAAGCAATGTAGGGTGGCCCAGGAGTACCAGGATGCAGCCTATGCACTCCCTGCCGCTGTTTGGTCATTTACTGCTGTGTAATAGTCACCCCAAAGTTTAATGACCTAAGATAATAACAAAGCATCTTATTGCTTCTGAGTCTGTAGGTTAACAGCATCCATCATCCTGTAGTGGCTGGTGCTCGAGCACTCTGAGGGTTCTCCTGGGCCAGAACATTTGAGATGGTCAGCTGGGATAGTTACCCCTGAGTTGGTACCACTGGAAGTAGCTGGGATTCCAGGATGGTCCACGGCAGTCTCTGTCTCTCTCTCTTTCTGATCTAACACTCTATCCCACCCCACCCCCTTACATGACACCCTCCTTCCTTGCACAGATGTGGGCCTGTTTTTTTCATCTTCACTTGGAAATGGGAACAGACGATTAGCAATTGCCAGACATCTGGGGGCAATTCCCCATGTAAAACGCAGAAGTAAACAAACAAAAAGAGAACTAAGAAGAAACAAAAATTCACAAGGAGAGCAGAAGAAAGCATCAGAAACACACAATTAGCATTCTCCAAGAAATGAACGAAAATACTTCATCAATGAAATAAAAAGAGGGTCTGTGCAAAGAGGTGACCAGAGAACGGAGCAGAGCCACTGAGAGCTGAGTGTGTAACAAGGCATCATCGGGATAGTTGGAGGATCCATTTTTTAAAGCAATTTTTGTAATAAAGCAGCAGCAATAGTAGTAGAAGAAGACCCCAAAATTATCAAATTCAGAAGATGCCATTTCCAACATGTAGGCATAGGGTAATGAGGGGAAATGGTAGAAATGTAACTATAAAAAAGAAAGAGGGTGAGGAAAGGGGGGGGGAGAAGACAGGAAAAATGTGTGCATGCCTGTGTGTGTGTGTGTCTGTGTGTCTATGTGTCTCTGTGTGTCTCTGTGTGTTTGTGTTTGTGTGTGTGTGCATGTGTGTGTGCATGTGTGTGTGTCTCTGTGTGTCTCTGTATTCATGCACACACACTCGTGTGTGGGTGTGTTTATGTGTGTGTGTATGTAGAGGAGACAGAGATAGAGGTAAGGAGGACAGGAAGTGAAAAAGAGAGGGAGAAAGAAAGGAGAAAGGCAAGGAAGGGACCACATGACCACAAGAAAACTTTCTATGATTGAAGAAAGTAACTCTCCAAATTGAAGTTCAGTTTAAAAACAAACAAACAAAACCCCACCCTAGGACCCACTGCTGTGTTTTAGAATAACAGAGACACAGAAAGGATGCTGACTGCTCCTTGAGAAAAAAGGCAGTCCAAAGGATGGAAAAACTCAACCTCATCTACAAGTAGAAGTAAAGCATCCCCTGGCATTCTGCATCTCCTCTGTAGCTTCATTTCTCACAAAGCTAACAGAACAAACACACTGTCAAAGCCAGAGACCCTAAGGAGGAAGAGCCTCATGTGACTGAATAAGCAAACATCGTGGGAGCGAGGTGGGGGGACCTAGAGAAGGTCGGGGTTTTAGTGAGGGAGGAGAGATGAAGCTATACAGAAGCCATGGAAAGAGTGGGACAAGACGGGACACAAGCACAGGTCCCAAACAGAAACAACTCAAAATGAAAACAACAAATTATCTAGTAGGTTTGACCAATCAGAAAGCTGTATGAATGATATTTTACACATCTTGGGAAAATATGAAATACCTTAGATCCCCAACGAAACGTAAGCAAGTGGAGAGAAAAAACCAAGGCAATTACCAACTTCAGGAAAAATGAAAAGTCATAAGAATAGACTGTAATTATAGTACACCATTTGTGTCAACTGTAAGCACAATTTATAGCCATAGCAAAACCCTAAAAATTATTTTAAGTGAGACCTTTGTGTCTTATCTGAGAACTTGTAACCTCAGAATCTGTAGGAGTCTCCTCTCGGGGCAGTGATACCTTCAGATTTGACCATATCTCATCATGTTTCTGCTTCTTCAGTCAGCCAGATACAAAGTATACAGACTTCTCTACTTATTTAGGTCACCACTGGGAGAAGCTGGCTATAGACTCTCCACCCCAGGACTGGAGCTGAGTTTAGCAAGTTTCTTGATTCAACTCTCAGCCAATACCTGGAGTCTGTTCATAGTGCTCTTGCCATGCAACTGAACTCCACGCTGACCACTGAGGGCAGTGTCTGGCTCTTCTGAAACTGTACTCCTAATTCAGGGCTCTGCAGGGCCTTTTAGTGGGCTGAATGAATGAGTGGATGGAATGGTTTACAAGCTTTGTGGATGGTTCTCGCCCTCACTGAGTGGTTTTGAAGAAGCAAGGCTTTGCTAAATTACACTAAAGTAGCCCTTCTTATCACATGACCCCTTAGCATCACAAAGAACTTACTAGAAGTCCAGATTCTCAGGCCCCTTCTGAGACCATGGCGGTGGGCCCAGCAATCTGTCCTTGAGGAGCCTCCAGGTGCTTCTGACATTTCAAACGTGAACAGCTGTGCAGTTCTTCTCACACTTGTGGCCGTGTCTAGCCCCACGTTTTTTCACACGTGGGCATATATGAGTGAGGCAGAAGCAGTCATGACATGAGACCACCAGAGGATTCCATCTGGACTTGGCAGAGTGTGGACCCCATTGCCTGATGACTGGACTCAAGGTAGTCTGTTCTAGAGAAATGTGGCCTAATTTGGTTCTGCAGTAGGCAGTAGTTAATGCAGAGACTCCCAAAAGACAAGGTCCAGTGAGTAAGTGACTGAGCATTCAGCCCTACCTGGGACCTCTCTAGCTACCCCACCAAGACTCGGAGAATACCACAGAAGAGAGGGCAGAGTGAACGTAAGAGCCCAAGGGTGAGGAGGAGTGCTACGAATGCTGCTTCTCAACATGGCGTAGCCTTTGCACTCATGAGCTCAGTAGCCGTGGTTACCTGTCACACAGCTGTGGTTACCTGTCTCATACCTGTGGTTAGTCTCACACCTGTGGTTATCTATCACACAGCTGTGGTTACCTGTCTCACCCCTGTGGTTACCTGTCTCACACCTGTGACTACTTGAAACACAGCTGTGGTTACCTGTCCCACAGCTGTTTACCTGTCACACAGCTGTGGCCACCTGTCTAACACCTGTGGTTATCTATCACACAGCTGTGGTTACCTGTCTCACACCTGTGGCTACCTGAAACACAGCTGTGGTTACCTGTCTCACACCTGTGGTTACCTGTCTCGCCCCTGTGGTTACCTATCTCACACCTGTGGTTATCTATCTCACACCTGTGGTTACCTGTCTCACCCCTATGGTTACCTGTCTCACACCTGTGGCTACTTATACAAGATCAAGTCAGTAAGACCAGTCAACACTCCAGCAGGAAACACTAATCACACTCAGTGTGTTACAAAAGAAAGAGAAATAAGAAAAGAAAAGAATGGCGAGACCAGCAAGCCAGGAAGGGGGTACACTGCAGGTGTCTGGAGGTAGTGGGAGAGAGTAGTTGGGAGTAGCTAGGATCCAGATATGCTGTATCCACGTACAAAGTTCTCAAAGAATAATGTAAAATATTCAAAAATAAAAGTAAAAACCTTTTTTAAGGAAACAAAATGTGGGCCTGGTGTTTTCAAGTCCTGTAGAGCTTCTGTGGCAGCAGCCCTGGGTCTCAGCAGCTATAAAGGCTTCCAGGTTGGAGAGGAAGACGCTGGACCAGAGAAGCCAAAGTGGGGCTTGGCATCTCATAGCTGAAACCCTGGGGCAGTAGACAAGGTGACACAGGACCTGAGGAGCAAGGTCAAGTTCTCTGAAGCCTTGGAGCACCTTGCCCATCCAGACCTCCCTCCCGCTCCTGCCTCCTCCCGTCTTCTCCTCAGCCTCCGAGGCAGAGCCAGCAGCCAGCGCCAGGCAGATTTATGGCTTTGGGCCATGAATAATGCAGGAGCCCAGCTTCCAGGCAGGGGCAGGCTGTAAATCACAGCAGACTGTGCCAGGCTGTTTAATCAGCTGTCCCTGAGGTACCTCTGCATACTGAAGGAGGGCACCCTGGCCACATTCAGGACTCCATTAATAAGGCCCAAGGCTACAACCACTGACCTTTCCCTAGCTAGACTCACAGCGATGCCCTGAAAAGCAGAATTCCCCGGGGAAGGCAGAATGGAAGGACACAGATACAGGAGGAGGCTGGACCAGCCACAGTCTGCCCTGTATGTCTGCTCCTAAACTCAGGACTCTGTGCCAGGTTGCAGAGGTCATTGGCTTCACTGCCTAAGGGCTCTAGAAAGAGGGATGTTGATGTACTTGGACTGAAACACACTGCAGACATCACCCACTAAACCCTGCACTGGCTCAGATCTGTGTCCCACAAGGGGAACCTACTTCTGATTTGTTCAAAGGCATAATCTCAATGACAGACAGACACACACTCAAACACCCTTCCCAGTCCTATCTTCTCTTATTCACAATGTTAATCCTGTCTCCTCCTAGAAGCCCAGCCTTCCTAGATCAGGGGCTACCCACCACCCACCATCTCTTCAAAGTACAATCATCCCTAGACTCTGTATCTCTAAGCTACTGGGAACAGAAGTCCAAGGCTGCCCAGCTCGCACAAGCTGTAGACACATGGAACTGTGGATGGGATTCTATGTGTTTGCCTCCAAGGTACATTTCCCATTAGTCCACTTTGGATGAGTGTTAACTATGCTCTAGAAGGAAGACCTCAGACAGGAGGGTTAATCAACCTATTAAAACTCTGACTCATGCATCTTCCAGTGACCCTTATTCTCCACTGGCAAGGAGCCTGTTACCCATAATAAAAGGGTATGCTCGGACCTAGAAGCAGAATGGGTATGCACAGGGGAGCAGACTTATGAAAATAGAGCGAGGAATTTTAGAAATGCATGAAGTCCCTGAACCATGTCTCCTGTCACATGACCTAGTCGGTGTCTCTGGAAATCTCACATGGAAAATTGGACTGAAGCAGGGAGACACTGCTTCCCCAGGGAGGCGGGCAGGCTGGAAGATACTGATGAGAGCCTTCCGGAGGACCTCAGATGGGGGTTCCCTTGGACGTGCAATCTCATTCATGGGTAATGTTGCCAGCACTGGGAAATATCCCTGAGACCCATTGATGAGAGACTGAAGGGCTGTCTGTCCTGGTCATAATCAGTCACTTCCTGCCTTGACCACTCTTCTTTCTCCAGACCATTGCTAACTCCAAGAACATCATGGCTCAGCACATGCTCAAAGCCACCAAACTGAGTTTACCAGCATCTCTGGGATGCCAAGGCAACAGAAGCCCACAAGCTCCCTATCCTACTTCTATGTGAAACCATGCTACATCCTTTTGCAAGAAGCACAGGCCCTGTCCTGTCCTTGGTGGGTGCCTGATTTGTAACCTTACTGTTGGCTACACAAAACATTCACTGCATAACCCAAGTGACCAGGCTTCATGGGAAGGGGTAAGTCTACAGCCCTTTATCATCTATCTCTGAGCGAGTCGCTTAGCCACTCAACAAATATCCAGGGCAGACACAGTTTGTAGTGTGTAAAGATCAATTATAATGGGAACCTTGGAGAAAATATGACCATTCCCTTCCAAGTACTCCACTCGAGTAAGCCCATGCCAGCCTGAGGGCAACTTGGAAGGGGAGACATTATCACTATTCAAATTATTGTATTCACATTGTTTTTATTTTACTGACAACTGAGACACAGAGAGGTTCAGTCATTTGACTAAAGCCATGTAGCCAAGTGGCAGACATATTTTAAACCCAGACTGCCTGGTTCCAGACACCATTCATGCTCTGAGCAGACCCAGAGCCTGCTCTCTGTAAGAGCTCTCTTCCCTCAGGAGTTCTTAGCCTATGAGAGTGGTCTATTGAGTGTCTAGCACTGCTCTGCCTGCTCTGGTGCCATATCTACCCAGGCTTTCTCCAGCACAGAGGTGTTAGAGAAGAGAGGGCTTGATGTCCCCAGAGAACAACAGGGTGTCCTCCATGGCTGTCATGTGAGATCAGATAAGCCATGAGGTCACAGAATGGGCTGAGGGCTGGGTTTGCCCATTCACATCAGGACAGCTTACGTAGGTTCCGTCTCACGGGCCATGGAGAGCTATTGAGGCTACAAGCAGGAATGCCTTAAG
The DNA here is from genome assembly GCA_902729485.2 of Mus minutoides. Classification (NCBI taxonomy): domain Eukaryota; kingdom Metazoa; phylum Chordata; class Mammalia; order Rodentia; family Muridae; genus Mus; species Mus minutoides. Next base: position 7,420 of record CACVCL010020055.1, on the reverse strand, counting down.
AGCCCAACCAAAGGGAGGTCCTGGACCAGGTTGGCCTGTGGCTGAGGACCCGGTGGTGGCCGCTTCCTGGGCCTGGCCTGGCCTGGCCTTTGCCTGGCCTGGCCTGGGGTGGGGCCAGGGGAGCCGGCCGGCTGTCTCCAGATGATTAAGGAGCTGGCAGCTACAGCATGGTCCCGGGAGTGGGAGCCAGCACAGCACAGTCTTCTCTCTTTCTTTTTTGGCACCAGCCAGGCCTATTGATGTTTATCAGCCCATGTTTATTATTCTTAACGCTGTTCAGGATGTTCCTCCCGGCTGGGGAGAGTGAAGCAAGCCAGTGGGAGAACGTGGGGCCATGACCTTGAACCTTGGCTCTGCTGCCACCCAGGCTGTGTCAGAGCCCCCCACTGGCCCAGACACCTCATTGAACAGATTAAAAAGTTAAGGCCAGAAAGGGGGAGGTGGTTTGCCCAAGGTTGTAAGTGAACTGGGTGTAGAGGATTGGTTACACGCGGAACCGAGCCTGAACCAGCTAAATTCCTGCAAGCACCTGATCGTCCTGTACTTACACTGTGTCCCTTACAAGCCCCCGATAAGCGCTTGGTGCCTTGCCCTGCAGTTGTCAATGTTTGCTAGAGGTGTGAGTTTCTGGAGGATGGAGAAGGAGTTGTCCAGGGGATGAAGGCTGAGATGCAGGCAGAAAGTTGGTAGGAAGGATGTCATGGGCAGGACAAAACAGAAGCAGTAAGAATCTGAACTGTAGTAAAAGTTTAGAGCTAGGAACTATCTGGAAAACAGCAAGAAGACAGGCAGAGACAGGAAATGTGTCTAAAACCCAAGAGCCTTGGTCTGGGGAAATGGTTTAGTTGGGGCAGGTAAGTGCTACTGCTGCAAGCATGAGCCCCAAGCTTAGTCCCCAGAGACTACGTGATTTGCCAGGCTCTGACACTAAGGCAGAGACAAGAGGGTTCCTGTAGCGCCAGCCTAGCATGATGGCTGGACAGATCCTGTGGACTAATGTCTTGAATCTGCAGGCTTGTCATAAGCAGAGGCCCTGTGCCTCCGACTCAAGAGTCCTGTCCACCTTGTCAATGTTGCCTCTGACTGCACTCAAATAATTGGACTCTGCCTGACAGGCTGGGAGGAGTGATGGGTATGCTGGTCTAACCTCTCAGTAGGCACCGTCCATCTCCAGGGTGTGGGCTCAGGAGTTTTGCTCTATTTTCTGTTACTCTTGCAGAACGAGAATGGATCATTTATAGAGGACAGAATCTTCTTCTGTCTGGAGGTAAGATAGTCCAAGTTCAAGGTGCAGTCATCCAGTGACGTTGTGTTCCAGGCTCAGTCCTCCCTGTGCCAGGCACTGGGTGGTGTATGACGTGGGGACATTGTCAACTCTCCATCTGGCAGAGGAACAGCTCCACAGTTCTATGTGTAATGACACTACCCCAGGACTTGACCCCCACCCCCAACCCGGAGTCTTAATGCTGTTACAATGAGAATAAAGTGGCAACCTGAACACTCAACCCACAGCATGGTCTGAGGCAAAGATGTGTTGAGAACCTCTTGATGAAGACTGTTCAAAGGAGTGAAGTCCATATGGGGCCTATGGAAAATGTGACTAAGGCCTCCACCCCAAGGCCCAAGAGCCAGCCTGAACATTCTCTGCCCTATCCACTGGAGATCCACAGGGGTGAGGAGTTCCACTCCCCGGGTCCACGTGGTGGCGCTCCACCCCAGGTCACAGGGCCCCTCCTCTGCCCCCCCCCCCCCCCGCCATCTGTTCTCAGCCATCACCATCCTGAGCCTTCCTAGGGTATGAACTACTTCCTGAAAGTCTTCCTCACGGGGATCCCATTTGGTTCCAAGAATCTGGGTGGCAAAGCTTTGCGGGTCCAGCAGAGTGCACAGTGCAGTGACTTCTGCTCCAAGTCAGGCTCAAGTTCATTCTAAACCCTGAGATTCTGCAACCTAGAGCTAGCTGTCTTCCCTGGGCTTGGGGTCATTTGCTCCCTGCCAAGAACAAGGCAGAGCATCACCCACAAAGGGAAGTGACAGATCTGGCGGCCAATGGGAAGAGGAGCCATGGGGTGGGGGTGGGGGGGCATCAGCTGAATGAGAAAAAGTCTGAGGGACACTGACAAGAGAGACAGGGGTAAAGTAACAGCCAGAGAGAGAGGGCTCACTGGTGAGTGCTGGACTAGGCCCTAGGAGTTGAAAATCCTGGGTCTACCTTGTCCCCCAGCCCTGGGGATTGTGGATTTAGGGCCTTGTCTCTGAAGATCTCAGCTTCGTGAAGACGTTGGCTCAAAGAGTTCTCAGGAGGCTTTGCAAATCCGTCTCAATACTGAGTTCCTGTGATTAAAGAGTATAAGAAAACCCAACAGGAACGTGCACTTATGGCTCCCATACCCCCAAACCAGGACCTTAGGAACTCTTGTCACCCGGTGCTCCTACCCTCACTTGGGGCCTGAAATGCTCAGGGTCGTGGGGCATAGAAAAAGCACCCCAAAGAGACAAGGCGGTGAAGATTACACCGACCCATTCATGGAGCGTCTGTTAGTCATCCATATTTAAGGCCCTTGGCTTTGGAGGCCAAAAAGGAGGCCACGAAACTAGGGCAGAGTTCAGAGCGGAGAAGCAGTCTCAGCACACATCCCTGTGTGCCAAGGGCTGTCACCAAGGCAAGACTGATTCATGGCTCAATTCATTCCTCTGGCCATTCACCTTTCACTTCTTCAACTCTTCCCATCTCTTCAGTCAGCATCTGGAGAGCCAGGGTAGCCTCTGCATTGAGGAGGGCACAGCCATGGGGAAGATGGACGGGGTCACCCAGCCTTCAGGTTAAGCTGGGTATTGGCACAGGTGTGATGATGGTTCTGAGAAGGAGCATGGTGGAGGGCCAGCCTGGGCCTTGGTGAGGATGTAAGAAAGAGAGGAGCTCGATGCTGCAGCTGCTGCAGCAGCAGCTCTATACCCCAGTGGGGTCCAGGCTGCTTTAGAAAGAGAGACCTTTCATCAGGAGGCTGAAGAAGAGTTGGAAATGAAATGACAGGGAATGGTGATGGGGCCCTGAGCCAGTACTGTGGTGGCAGGCTTGGGGATGAAACGAGAGGCAGACATAGGCCTGGTTCCTGCTGCAAGGTATTAGGAAACATGGGATGTATACCTAGAGAACCCTAGTCCAGGCCTGAGTCCCTGGAGAAACGATGTTGGACACAGGGCAGGCCAGAGGGAAATGATTAGTGATTAGCTCGGACTTTCAATCACATTGGCTCTGTTTCCTTCTAGCACAAAAGGTATCATCAACAATCTGTGAATGATTTACATTCCCCTTCTGTATCTTTTACCATTTGGATTCTCTCCTGCACACCCAGAGATGGAGAGAGACCAGGAGAGAGCCCTTCTCCCTGCCTTTGCCTCTGTGCCATGCCTGTCACCAACATGAGTGGCACCTGATGCCTACGCTGTGACTTCATCGGCTTCCTTCACACCATTCCCATGGCTGCTCTGAAGGTTTTCAAAATGCACGCTTTGTGGGTAGGGGCAGAGAGAGACTTGTCAGAGGTCACACTTGAAGACGCTAAAGGTTTCCTGATACACACAGCACAGTGGCCACTGAGGCCTCCGCTCTACCAACTCCACATGGACAGGAGCAGCAGCAGAGAGCAGAGACCCCCTCAGGATCTCAACAGGAATGCTTCCTCTTATCCCATGGAACTGGGTGGCCGGGGATGCCTCTACTGGCTGGCCCTCAGCTCCCCATGGGATGTTAGGGATCTGGAGACAAAATGTCAGCTCTGAATCCCCATGGAAGGATCTCTTGCCCTTCAGTGAAGAGTGGTTGAGAGTTTCCCGGAAACCAAGCCCCCGACTAACGGTCCCACTCTCTTTTCTAATAAATACGTGGCCCTGGGCCTGGCTCCCTTCTCTGCTTTGTCATGAGGGACCCGTTATTTATGACTTGGGAGTGAGTCACAGGCCTTGGCAGGGAGCTAACGGTTCTGGGCCCAATGTATTTTTCCACTCAGTAGCAAATGAAGGAGGAGCTTGTAAATCCTGCCGTCAGAACGGCTATGTAGGTATCTTCTTGGACGGACGCTCCTCCTGGTTTGGCCGTAAATCTTTTCCCTGGTAGATGTTCCCGGTGGTCTTTGGCAGCTGCTGGGAGAGTAGGTGGGGGCCCTTCCAGACTCCTAACTCTGCTCCCTGGCCACACAAGTGACTCTGTGCCCAAGGAACTGCCACAGTCTCTCTGGGGGTTTCCCACAGGCAAAATAGGGGGAGATGATGGGGTCAGAACAGTGAGGGTCAGAGAAGAAAAGGCTGAAGTGTGGGAGCAAAGCAGTAAGATGTGTGGCTGGCTTCTGTGACCCACAGGACCCAGTCGGTCTTTCTCGACTGCCTGTGTTGGGCCCTTCCTCAGCCATTGCAGGACAACCCTAGACGTGCCGCACCCAGTCTCCATACCCTACTTTATCCCCATGCCCTAGGTCCACCCTCATTCCCTGGTGATCCAGGCACCAGGCAGAATTGCAGGCTACTTCACGTTTCCCATTTATTTTTCTTACAGAGCTGTCGCTCCCAAATCTTAGGCCTCATTTTACCATTTGCCCAATGACCAGACACGTGACAGGCCTAGGAAACGTTGAAAACTGCACAGTGAGACTTTGCCCTTTGAGCAAGCTGCCAAATATAGTCACACAGTTTCTTTGGATGTCAAGGGACACTCAAGACCCTGGGCTTCAGAAACAAAAGATAGATTTATTTTATTTTTTGTAAGTTCCATAGATCTTAATTCCTACAGAACCAGGGATGCCTGTATGTACAAACTGAGAGTTACATCATGGGAGGATCCTACAGCTGTGGCGCCTGAGTCTTTTTTATTAATAGGCAAAATCTAAGCTTGGCCCCGGGGGAAGACATTACCTTTGGTAAACAGAATTATTCTGTCTTTCCCAATCTGTTAACTTCAAAGATGATGGAAAGGGAGCTAGGTAGGAAGGCAGCTGGCAGGAAAGACAGACATGGGAGACCCAAGGTGACAGGAGACAGACCTGTGTCCAGACATGGGAGACCAAAGGGGACAGGAGACAAACCTGTGTCCAGACAGGGGTCTCACCTTGCTTTTGTCTCCTAGTGACTACTTTAGGTACAATGCTCCATCCCAGGGACTCTGAAATCTTGATTGCATCTCAGAGTGTAGAGAGGTTGAGGCAAAAGCAGGATGTAGCCCTTAATGGTCAGTCCCATCTACACGCCTGAGACGCTGGTCAGGGGTCCGGGAATCCAATGCCCCCTAGAGTAGCCCTCAGCCAAAGGAAGGTACAAGTTAAATGCCTTCTTCATTCTCTGAAGCTATGCTAGGACACAGTGTAAGTGACACCAGACATAACTCAAGGTAGCATTTGAAAAAGACACATGTGTTGTGCTCAAAGTGCAAGACACGGAAAGCGAAGTTTGGCAACACTTCTTTTGAGATACATAAAATTTGGCAGTCATTTCTTTCCAGAAAAGATGGCTCAAAGGGGGCATAGGGTGGGGGAACCCTAATCCGGACCCTGAAGGGACTCCTAAGAACACACTACCTGAAGTAAGAGAAGACAGTAAGGTGACAAGGTAGGGCCACTAGTCAGTTACAATTTGCACTGGGGGCCGGAGAGACGGCTCAACAGTTAAGAACACTCACTGCTCTTGAAAAAGACAATGGTTCAATTCCCAGCACCCACAGGGATGCTCACATCTGTAACTACAGATCCCGAGGACCTGATGTTCTCTTCTGACTTCTGTGGGCACTGCGTGCACATGATACATAGGCATACATGCAGACAACACACCCACATACAATTCTCTTTTAAAGTTTGCCTTTCCTCTTGTAGAGTTCACCCCTAACATCCAACCCCAGGTTAGGCCCTTTCTTGATCCAGACTCTTCTCTCACAGGAAGCTCGAGTGTCTGAAAAGACTGGGGACTCTTTGGGGCTCTGGTTCTCAGTGTGAGGTAATCTGAAGAGTGGGCGTGTGGAAGTGGATGGTGTGAGACTGAGACAGAATGGCTTGGCGAGTCTCTGCAAACTTCACCTAATGATCTGGAGATGCCCCAAGTGTGGTTCCACCACATACCTGCGTAGTTCACATTCTTCCAGCGTCCCTCTGCCAGTCTTCCTCTTCAGCCAAAATCTCCCGCTCTTTACGAGCAAGTGGGCTCACGGGAAATGATTAGTGTTAATTTGCAAGACTTTATCTGGATGGCCATGTCTCTACTTGTACATCCCAGTCAAGACAAGAAAAATAAACTTAGCTTAGAGACCAACACTCGGTGGAAATGCTGCCGATTAACATAACGCAGGAACCCGGGGTTTCCAGAAAGGCACAGAGGTCCATCAAGGCCACAGAGCTTGTTAGCACCGCAAACAGTCAGAGGAGCATCTTGGATCTTCTTGTGCATGCTAGGCAGATGCCCCCCCACCCCCACCCCCCAGCAACATCTGCTTACTTAGTCTAGCAGAAGCAGTCCACAGTCATGTGTCCTTAGAGTGTCAGGTCCTGCCTTGAAGTACCTTCAGCACCCAGCACACAGTCTTTATTGAGGGAATGGGGTGAGTGTGTGTGCATGCGCATATGGACACCAGAGGTCAACCTTTAGTGTCATTCCTCCGCAGCCAACCTCCTTGTTTTTTGAGACTGGGGTTCTTGCTAGCCAGGGCTTCCCAGATCCAGCTAAGCTGACTGGTCAGTGAAGTCCTGGAATCCTCCTGTCTCTGCTTCCCCAGGGGTTACTAGTGTACGCCACCCTTTCCCACTGCTAACCTGAGTTCTGGGGACTGAATTCAGATCTTCATGCTTGTGTGGCAAGCACCTCACCAACTGAGCTAGCTCTCCAACTTCCACCCACTGTCTTAACCCTCGCAGCCTTCCCAGGCAGCTGCTTGCTGTCCCATGGTGCTTGCAAGGCGCTGTGAAGTTCAGTGTTTTGCACAAGGAAAAGACTCAGTCAGTATGTGAGGACTGCTGGCCGGGGCAGACGTGGACATGCAGAGAGTTAGTTCCCCTGAAGCATGAGCTCAATCAGACCTGACAGCCAGATGTCTGGACTGATGACGTCAAGGCTTAGGGCAAGGGCTGGGGGACAGCCAAGCTCTGGTTGGTAGCCCCCACCCAGACAGCTTCCCAGGAGCTGGGAGCCACATGGGAGGCAAATGAAAGCCTATGGCAGTGCCTCCCTGCTGAGGACACCCTGCTGATGGGCCTGGGCTGGGGCGGGGGCTGGGTTTGTACATCAAAAAGAGGCAGTGTTTATGGGTTGCTGAGCCCAGACTTCAACTATAGCTCCAAGAAAGCAACTCTTCCTTCTTGTCTCAGGAGCCCAGGGACTATCCCATCCCAAAACACCCTTTTCTCCTCTCCTCTCCTCTCCTCTCCTCTCCTCTCCTCTCCTCTCC
>CACVCL010020054.1:0-91826 GCA_902729485.2 Mus minutoides | reverse complement strand
ACTATGAAGTTTATCTAGTTTCTAGGTAGGAACAGGAGGACTAAATAAGGGGTGGTGTCATGTGATCTTACAATGAAAAGCAGACTATTGAGATAGGAGGAGTAAGGAATAAATGAAGGATGGTGAAGAAGAGAAGAGAGAGATACAAGAAAGGTGAAATTTGTCTTAAATTATCAAAATGAAACCCATAGTGATACATATCTTTAAATACCTCAATCTCAATGGGGACTGCATTTTTTTTTTTTTTCAGAACTTGAAGCCAAGTTAGTTATATGCCTTGAGATCGTTTAAGGCATTGTATTTCCCCTTCAGGTCTATTGTGTAATCAGGTTCTTTAAACCTATCAAGAGTGCAGGCAAAAGTAATGGATTCTTCGTGTTTAAAAAAAATAAAAGAGGCAAGTGACATTTTCTAATTGGCAATTCCAAGTACCTTTAGGCTAAGATTTATTACTGGTATTCTTTGTCCTTCATTCATTCTTTTGAGCCTTTACTAGGAATGGATCAATCATTTCCTAAAAGAAGTAAAATTGGGACAGTGAGATGGCTCAGAAGATAAGAGGTATTGTTTGTTAAAACTGAGAACCTCATTTATGTCTTTGGTACCTACATAATAAAAAGGAAAAAAAAAAGTCTCAGACAATGCCCTCCAATTCCACATTTGGGGAATTTCATGTGTTAGCAAGGGATGGAGGGAGGGAGAGAGGGAGGAACTGAGGGGAGAGAGGGAGGGAGAAGAGAGAGGGAGGGAGGGGAGAGAGGGAGAGAAGAGAGAGAGAGAGAGAATTGAAATAGCATTTTAAAAAGAATGGTATTTCATGATCAAAATCTACAAGTGAGATATGCTCCAGAGAGCTACATTTTTCTACCTTTAAGCTTATTTTACTGGAATGCTCTATCAAAAACAGATCATGAGCTGCAAATTCGGAAATTTTATGTGTTTGAAAACTGATTCACAAGTTCAGACAAGTTCCCACTCAAGAATAAGACACTCACTTTACAGACCTAGTACTTTGGGCACAGCAGGCCTCATGAGCTTAATTTTCCTGTCAAATCCTCTTGCTGCAAATTCCCTCTGGGCTATTTTATAGATGAATGCCAGGTATGCTTCCCACTCTAGTAGATAGTGAAGAAACTTGAGTGTAGGAAAGTCTCAGTGCTATGAAGACACTGAGCAAATCCATCCACAGTTTGCCTGGATTGAGACATTAATTTAAGCTGTCTGATCAGGAACAAGTGAGATGCACCATAATGAGAAAGAGAGAGGCACAGTGATTATCCTCCAGCCTGCATGCTATGAAAAGATTCTTTGATGCAATTTAGAGCAAATTATCTCAGAAGATAAGCAAACCCAGAAAAGACCCATAAACTTGTTCTCAGATGTGTTTGTGTGTGTGTGTGTGTGTGTGTTTGTGTGTGTGTGTTTGTGTGTGTGTGTGTGTGTGTGTGTGTGTGTGTGTGTCTGTGTCTGTGTCTGTGTCTGTGTCTGTGTATGTTTGTTGAAGGGGAAGACACAAGGTGTGATTATGTGGGTATTTAAAATGAGTTCATAAAAATAACATTAGTGGAATTGAGAGACTGTATTCTAGGCTTTTTGCCGTTGGTGTTTCTAACGCTCTTCTCTCTTTCCTTCTGATGACTTTGTTCCATAAAATTTCGTGTTTTCAATTACACTAAACATGCAGAATATAGATTGCCAAGCTTCTAAGGCAAAAAAAGTAAAATGTTGCCAATATAATGCAAAATTTAATAGCTATTTACAATCTAAATTTGAAATGCTTTATCCAACATGTGTTGAATGTAATTTATCTAGTTTAAATGGCTCATATGGCTATGTGCAGTCCACAAAATTTCAACAGACTGAATGCTCACCTTTTTTCAGTTCTTATGCTGCAATTATTATTTCTAAGGCTGCTGTTTTATGATTGTTCTCCAACACATAATTTGTATTTGTTTTAAAATTTCACATAAAAGTAATGTAACGATATTCCTATTTCCTTTTGAAATCCTCACTCACTGTGATATTTGTGAGGACAGAACTTATTTCCTTTTCATTGTTGAGTGGCTTTTCATTCTATTTTATGGAAATAATAAAATCTGATTATCCATCCATTTGCAGTTATACATTTGTAACACAAAAGCCACTCTCAGAGAAAATTGATGGGAAGAAACATTTACATTGTATAGTGTATTGAACAGCAGCAGTCATAGAATAAACAGGTTCAGGCAACAGTACTGTGAGCACAGAAAGAGTGGGTGCTTCCAGAAAGGAAGGCAGATTATAGGACAGTGAAGCTATAAAAGGAAAAAACAATGCCTACTTTTGCAGATTTAAAAATATCACTTAGAGCATGTTTAAGGTTCTGCCTTAGATGTGTTGTGTTATTCTTTGGTTTCATACAGAAATCATGCTCCAAGGGAAGCACTAGTGATATTGCAAATGAAGTGGATTATTGTCTAATGATGCAGTACTACTGGCCCTAATATGAGAACAAATGTTTTGTGTCAATAAGAAGTAAGAAATTACAGTTGTTATTGTTTTATTTTATTTTATTTTATTTTTTTTATTTAAAATAGATTGTTTCCGTCCTGTAATATATCCAGATCAGCTCCCTCACAATATACTCCTTCTGGTTGACGCTTACCTTCCCTGGTAGCTGGATGCACCCATTTCTGTGTTTCCATGGCAGGGGGGAGACCCAAAAGTCTTCTAGGTGGCAATAATAAAGTAAATATGATAAGTGTCATTGTTTCTTTTTACTGCTGAGAACAGACACCATGACAAAGGCAACTGTTAAAAAGGACAAAGTTTAATTGGGCTGCCTTACAGGTTCAGAGATTCAGTCCATTATTATCCAGGCAGAAGCATGGCCACATTCAGCAAGGCAGACATGGGGCTGGAGAAACTTAAAGTTTCACATATTGTTCTAAAAGTATCTAACGGAAGACTGGTTTCAAGCAGTAAGGGCAAGGGCCTTAAAGCCCATGCCCAGAGTGACCCATTTCCTCCAACAAGGCCACACCTACTCCAACAAGGCCATACTTCCAAGTAGTACCACTCCCTAGGCAAAATATACTCAAACAACATAAGAAGATAAAACAAAGACTAAAAGATCAGTATAGTAAAAACAGACAGAAGGAAAAGTATGAAGGAAAAAGACAATGAGAACAGATTTAGATGTGGAGACCCATTGGTTCACACATTCAGGAAACTGATGAAATCACCAATCTGGAAGCCATACTATATATGAAAAAGATCTACAGATATTAAAGAGAACATATCAATCTATCTATCTATCTGTCTATCTATCTATCTATCTATCTATCTATCTATCTATCTATCTATCTATCTATCTGTCTGTCTGTCTGTCTGTCTGTCTGTCTATCATCTATCATCTATCATCTATCTATCTATCTATCTATCTATCTATCTATCTATCTATCTATCCATCTATAAAATAAAAATAAGATAAAAGTTACAAGACATTATGATACAAGAATCTTCTATAAATGTCTTTTTGTTTCTTTCCTGCTAAACATCTACCACAGGGCATGAAGCTTATATTTTAGATTAGTTAGTTTACTCAGTGCGATTCACATAAAGAAAACTAAATTTTCACTTGAAAGTACTTATCTCCTGGAGTTTGAGTCTTCTGGATTAGGAATGGGAGCATACTCATTTCTCTTACTAGATGTAAGAACCTTTCTGTGAAGACCCATGTATGATGGCCAAATCGCTGTTAGTTCATAAGTGCATTGGTTGTTATTAGCCAAAACTCAATTAGATGTGCCCATCCCCAATATAAGAATCTTCATTTCTGAACAAAAGAAATGCAGTTAGGGCTCTTCTTCCCTGTTATTTGGCAATTATATGTTTATAATTTTACATATTTATAACATATATATTCCCAGTAGATAAGAAACACAAGTCTATTAGCATAACTCTAGTATAACTTGAGAATATGATGCTTGATGTGCTTGAGTGTATTATTAGATTATCATTTATTTATATCTATATATTTATATAGCTATATCTACCTCTCTGTCTCTCTGTCTTTGTCTCTCTTTCTCTGTCTCTCTCCATATATATATATATATATATATATATATATATATATATATATATATGGAGAGAGACAGAGAAAGAGAGACAATATATATATATATATATATCCACACACTGGGCCATAGAGCCTTCAGAGGAACAAGGACCTCTCCTCCCATTGATGCCCATCCTCTGCTATATACATCGCTGGAGCCATAGGGCACTCGATGTATTCTCTTTTGTTGGTGGTTTAGTCCCTGGGAGCTGAGGGTTTTGGTTGGTTAATATTGTTGTTCTTCCTATGGTGTTGCAAACCCCTTCAGCTCCTTCAGTTCCTTTGTCTAACTCTTCCATTGGGGACCCCATGCTCAGTCCAATGATTGACTGTGTGTATTTGTCAGGCTCTGGCTGTGTATTTGTTTTTATTTTGAAGTCTTTGATCCATTTATAGTCTATTGCAGTGTGACAAGTATGTAACTATGTCCCTTCTCCTATTAGCAGCACTCCAGTTTGACTAGGCTATTTGTTGAATAGGCGGTATTTTATCCTGTGTATATTTCTGTCTTCTTTATGAAAAATCAGGTGTTCATCACTGTGTGGATGTGTATTTGGGCCTATAATTTGATTCCATTATTGATGTGTCTGTTTTTATGCCAATACAATGATACTTTTATTACTATATGTCTAAAGTACAATTTGAGGTTGGCTCTTTTATTAATGAGTATTGATTTAGCTATCTTCATTTGTGTGCTTGTGTGTGTGTGTGTGTGTGTGTGTGTGTGTGTTTTACATGAACCTGAAAACTGTCCTTCTAAGATCTACATAGAATTTTGTTGTAGTTTTATGGGGATTACATTGAATCTATTGATTGATTTTGCTAGGATGGAGCTTTCACTATTTCAATTATACTAACCCATGGGCATAGGATATCATTCTAACTTCTGATATATTTTTCAATTTTTCAATTTTTATTTCAATGCAATATCTTAAAGGTTTTAAATATTTTACTTGTTTGGTTGAAATATGTTATATTTCAGAATATTTTATGTTTTTGATACTATTGTGAAGATTTTATTTTTGTGATTTCTTTCTCAGTTCATTTGTCATTTGTATATAGGAAAACTGCTGATTTCTGTGAGTTCATTTTGTATCTTGCTTATTGTTTAAACTGCTTATCAGCTTCAGGACTTTCTTGGTGGAAATTTTAATGTCACTTATTTCATAATATCATTTGCAAATAAAAATGCTTAGACTTCTTGCATACTTATTAGTGTTCCCTTGATCTCCATCAGTTGTCCTTTTTCTCTAGCTAAGAATTCAAGCTCTACAGATAGGTATAGAGATACTAGATAACCTTGTACTATTTCTTATTTGTCCCATAATAAAATGTCTAAAGCAGTTTGCTTCTTATGACTTGCTTGCTATTTCTTTTTCATCCTTTGACTCTAAAGTGATTTTTATCCTTCATGTTAACATCTTTTTTTTTTTTTTTTTTGATTCAGCAGAAGATTGGATTGTGCTTTCATATTCAATCTATAGGCTTGTGCATTTTTTATTAGGAAATTGAATTCAATTATGTTAGAAAATGAATGTGTTTTGTGTGTGTGTGTGTATGTTTGTGTGTGTGCGCGTTTCCCCTCTTTTAATTTGGTAATCTTCTATTTGTATTCTTCTGTTTGGTTAACTTACTTAGAATGAAGTTTTTCTTTCAGTGTCTTATCTAAGGCTGAATCTAAGCATAGATATTGTAAAATGATTTTTTTTTCATTTTAGGTTTTATTTTCTTCCTTTATTGCAATGGAAAGTTGTACTGGGTATAGTAGTCTTAGCTGACATCTGTGTTCCCATAGAGTTTGTAGAAGCCAGTTTTGTTTTTAGACTCTCAATTGAGAAGTCAGGTTTAAAGTTATAATGTCTAATTTTATGTTCTATTTTGACTTTTTTACTTGTAGTTTTTAATATTGTCCTTTGTTCTGTGTATTTAGTATCTTCATGTTGTATGCTGAGGTAAATTTCTTTTTTAGTAAATTCCACCAGGTGCTACATATGTTTCTTGTACCTGGTTAGGCATTTTGTTAAAGGGTTTTTCTGTATCTGTGACTTGGGTTCATTCTTCCCATCTTGTCTCATATTTTTTGGGTCACTTGTGCTATGTTTTGATTTGTTTTGTTTTGTTTTTGATTTAACATTTTCTTTGACTCTAGTTTCTGTTTCTTTTTTCCTATCTTCTGGGACTAAAGTAATTTCTTCTATCTCTTGGCTTGCTTCTGAGGCTCCTGCTAGAATTTCTGTAGTTTTCATTACTAAATTTCCCCCAGTTTATGTTTTCTCTATTTATTCTATTTCCACCACCATGTTTTAAACATTTTTTTTTTAAATTTTCTTTCATTATTTGTATTTCTATTGATTTCTTTGAGGGGGTTTATACATTTTATCTTTAAGAGCCTCTATCATATTAATAAGTGCAATTTTAATCTCTTTGTCTTATGCATCAGCTATGTTAAGGTTCTCAGAGACTACTTCAGGAGGGTTGCTGGGCTTTTGTGGAGACATTGTATTCTTTATCAACTGAAACCAAGATGGTGAATCTAATTTGCTTAAGAACTGCCATAAAAGTGGGATATTACCAACACAAGTAAAACAAAATTGGCCAATAACAGTAACAACAGGGAAAAGTTTTACCATTTCACAGAAAACAAAACAGAATAGTAAAATTCTACAGTACTGAAGGTGAACAATTATCTTATAGGTATTTCCACGTATTCAGCATTTCAGTTCTGGTCTATACACACCAGGAATTTTTAGCTCCAGGTTTCTATTATACTTAATGTTTGTGGTCTCTTATGTTGTAAGGAGTTTTCATTGTTTAAATGGTCAGATATGGAGTTAGAAATATATATGCATGTGTCCATATATATTTATGTGTTTATGTATATACACATATGCCCTAGGAGAAAGAATGACCAAAGAACCCACATATATTTTATATTAATACTTCAAAAATGTCATTCATTATTCTGACATTATTTTCTCCTGTTCAAAAACTGCTCCAAAATCCTCAAATTTTATTTTGACCAATTTTGTAAATTATTTACTAGATATTGTATTCTCTTGCAATTTACCAGTTCTAATGCTTTTCATGATGAATAGACATAAATAATGAGTAATGACTGAAAAGAGGTTCTCTGCACTGTCTTTCCCTGTAGTAATCATAATAAAAAAGAAATCCCCGGGCTAGGTAAGAAAGACACACCTATAATCTCAGAATTGAGAAATCTCAGGCAAGTGAATCCATGAAAACTTGATGCCAGTCCACAAGTTAAGTTCCTGTTCAGGTGAGGTGCTCAGAAAGCCTACTAAACCTAGTAACAATTCTTCTTTGCTCAGTTCAAATTTAAAGAGAGTTTAATAAAATAATGGGTATTCTACACAATTAAAATTAATAGTTAAATTTTCATTCACAAAACACTTTCCCTTGATGAATTACCTTACCAAGTTTAAATTAATATAAAGATAATGATGCTTCAAATGAGGGAAAATTATTTCCCAATTATTTTGTCTAATACAATATATATATATATATAAATTTTTTATTTGTGTTTAACAATGGGAATTGATACTTTTGATGTGTTCTTGGATTCAGTTTGCGAGAATTTTATTGAGTATTTTTCCATTGATATTCATAAGGAAAATTGGTCTGAAGTTCTTTCTTTGTTGGGTCTTTGTGTGGTTTTGGTATCAGCATAACTATGGCTTCTTAGAACAAATTGGTTAGGGTTCCTTCTGTTTCTATTTTGTGGAATTGTTTTGAAGAGTATTGGTTTCATGTCTTCTTTGAAGGTCTGATAGAATTCAGTACTAAACCCATCTGGTCCTGAGCATCTTTTGCTTGGGAGACTTTTAATAACTCTTTAGAAGTTACGGGATTGTTTAGATTTTTTTTTGTCCTGACTTAACTTTGGTATTTGAAATCTGTCTAGAAAATTGTACATTTCATGCAAATTTTCAAATTTTGCTGAATACACACATCTGAATGATTATTTACCACAGAAAATCAAGTAGGCTTCTTCCCAGGGATGCAGGGATGACTCAATGTATGGAAATCCATCAATGAAATCTACTACATAAACAAACTCACATGCTCTTTCATTAGAAAAAAAAAAAAAAAACACACACACATGCTTATTTGATTAGATGCTGTAAAAGCAGTTGACAAAAGTCAACATCCCTTCATGTTAAAAGTCTTGGAAATATCAGGAATTCAATGACTAACTAAACATGGTAAAATGCAGTATATATCAAACTAGTAGCCAACATCAAACTGAATGGAGAGAAACTTGGATAATCTCACTAAAATCAGGGACCAAAAAAGGATACCCACTCTCCCCCTATATATTCAATATAGTACTTGAAATTCTAGCTAGAGCAATTACACAACAAAAAGATTTCAAGGGATACAAATTGGAAAGGAAGAAGTAAAACTATCACTATTTGTAGATGATACGATTGTATACTTAAGTGACCCCAAAAATTCCACCAGAGAAATCTTATAGCTGATAAACAACATTAGCAAAGTGGCTGTATATAAAATTATCTCAAACAATAAAGTAGCCTTCCTATACTCAAAGGATAAACAGGTTGAGAAAAAAATTAGGGAAACAACACCCTTCACAATATTCACAAATAATATAAAATATCTTGGTGTGACTCTAACCAAAAATGTGGAAAATCTGTAGGACAAGAGCTTCAAGTCTTTGAAGAAAGTGATCGAAGACGACCTCAGAAGATGGAAAGATATCTCATGATTGTGAATTGGCAGAATTAATATAGTAAAAATGGCCATGTTGCCAAAATCAATCTATAGATTCAATGTAATCTCCATCAAAAGTTAAACACAATTCTTAATAAAGTTAGAAGGATCAATTTGTAAATTAATTTGGAATAACACACAAGGGAAAAAAAACAGAATAGTGAAAATTATTCTCACGAATAAAAGAATTGCTGAGGAAATCAAGATCCCTGATCTCAAGCTGTACTACCAAGCAATAGTGATAAAAAATGCATGGTACTGGGACCGTGACAGGCCAGTAGATCAATGGAATAAAAATGAAGAACCAGAAATGAACCCACACACCTATGGTCATTTGATCTATGACAAAAGAGATAAAAATCATCCAGTGGAAAAATACAGCATTTTCAACAAATGGTTCTGGTTCTACTGGTGTTCAACATGTAGAAGAATGCAAATTGATCCATTCTTATCACCTTATACAAAACTCAAGTGGATCAAGGACATCCATGTAAAACCAGATACACTGAATCTAATAGAAAGTTGGAAAAGATTCGAAAACATGAGCACAGGAGAAAGTTTCTGGACAGAACACCAATGGCTTGTGCTCTAAGATCAAGAATCAACAAATGGAACCTCATGAAATTGCAGTTCCTGCAAGGCAAAGGACACTGACAATAGAACAAAATGGCAACCAACAGTTTGGGAAAAGGTCTTTACCCATCCTACATCTGATATAGGAATATTTTCCAAAGAATATACAAAGAACTCAATAAGTCACACTCCAGAAAACCAAATAACCCTTTTAAAAATGGGGAACTGATACCGCCGGGGTCTGTAACCCTATAGGAAGAACAACAATATGAACTAACCAATACCCCCCAGAGCTTGTGTCTCTAGTTGCATATGTAGTAGAGGAAGGCCTAGTTTACCATCAATGGGAGGAGAGGCTCTTGGTCTTGTGAAGATTATATGCCCCAGTACAGGGGAATGACAGGCCCGGGAAGCCAGAGTGGGTGGGTTGGGGAGCAGGGTGGGGAAAAATGGGGAAGAGATCTAAATAGAGTATTCCCAATGGAGGAATATTGACTGGCCAAGAAACACCTAAAGAATTGTTCAACATCCTTAGTCATTAGGGAAATGCAAATGAAAACAACTTTGAGTTTCCACCTCACACCAGTCAGAATGGCTAAGATCAAATACACAGATGACAGCAGATGCTGGCACTGATGTGGAGAATGTGAAATACTCTTCTATTGCTGGTGGGATTGCAAGCTGGTACAACCACTCTGGAAATCAGTCTGGTGTTTCCTCACAAACTACCAGAGGACCCAGCTACACCATTCCTGGGCATATATCCAGAAGATCCTCCAACATGTAATTAGAACACATGCTCAACTCTGTCCATAACAGCTATATTTATAAGAACCAGAACCTGGGAAGAACCCAGATGTCCCTCAATAGAGGAATGGATATAGAAAATGAGATACATTTACACAATGGGATACTACTCAGCTTTAAAAAAACAATGATTTAATGAAATTCACAGACAAATTTGTGGAACTTGAAAATATTATCCTGAGTGAGGTAACTCAGTCACAAAAGAACACACATGGTGTGCATTCACTGGAAAGTGGATATTAGCCCAAAAATTCAGAATACTCAAGATTCAATTCACAGACATCAAGCCCTAGAATTAGGAAGAACAAAGTGTGGATGCTTCAGTGCTTCTTAGAAGGGGGAACAAAAATAGTCACAGATGGAAATATGGAGACAAAAGTATGGAGCAGAGACTGATGGAAAGGCCATCCAGAGACTGCCATACCTGGAGATCCATCCCATATATACAGTCATCAAACCCAGTTGCTATTGTGGATGCCAGGAAGTGCTTGCTGATATAAGCTTTATATGGCTGTCTCCTGAGTGGCTCTGCTAGAGCCTGATTAATATAGAGAAAGATGCTTGCAGCCAACCATCGGACTGAGTAAGGTTTCTCTGATGGGGGAGTTGGAAACGGGACTGGAGTTGTTGAGGGTGTTTGTACCCCAATGTGGGGAGTGATAGTGTTAACTGGCCAGAGCCCCCAGAACTCCTGGAGACTGGACGACTAACCAAAGATTACACATTGGTTCTAGCTGCATATGTGGCAGAGGATGGCCTTTTTGGACATCAGTGGGAGGAGTGGCCCTTGGATCTGAGGGTGTTTGATATGCCCCGGTGTAAGGGAATGAAAAGGTGGGAAAACAAGAATGGGTAGGTGGGTGGAAGAGCACCCTCAGAGGCAGTAGTAGGTGGAATGGGATAAGTTATTTCTGAAAAGGGAAGGGGAAAACATTTGAAATGAAAATAAAGAAAATTTACTATAAAAACGTACATAAAAATTGAAAATGATACATCAATAATTTCAATTCAATTTTTCATTTTTATTACTTTTAAAATTGGTTTATTTCAGTTGTATGCATTTGTTTTTGACAGTGTCAGTACTTATGCATATTTGCTCCAGTTTCTATGAAAGTTATAGGTGTCATATCTTCTGAAGCTGGAGTTGCAGAGGTCTGTGAGTCATATGACCTGGGATAAGGTCCCAAAGTAGGATCCTCCACATGAATAGTATATGCTCATAACTGTTGACCCATCTTCACAGCTCCTGCCCCTTTCCCAAAGGAAAAAATCTTAAAATAACTGAATTATACATCTTAAGCCAGAACTTTTTTTATTATTATGAATGGCAGGTTACAATGGTAGA
The DNA here is from genome assembly GCA_902729485.2 of Mus minutoides. Taxonomy (NCBI): domain Eukaryota; kingdom Metazoa; phylum Chordata; class Mammalia; order Rodentia; family Muridae; genus Mus; species Mus minutoides. The sequence goes on along the minus strand of CACVCL010020054.1, from coordinate 80,247 downwards.
ACAGAAACTGATAACTATGATGATCTTCAAAGTCCTTTAGAAGACCTGTTTAATGAACTACTAAACTTCAATTTTAATCAGCAGTGAATGTGAAATTGTTACTTTTATGTAGGCTCTTTACAGGATTTTCTTTTCAGTAACAGCTATACCTCAGTAATCATACAGCTATTGGCTACCATCATATTGCTCCTACTTAGCCATGATCACATGCTGTTTCAATTTTCCAGCACAAAAGCAGATGTAATGTGTCTATTCAGTCACCACAGCACTTTTTACAAGGACATTGAGAATCAGAAGGTAGCTAGGATACAAGAGGGGGAAATAACAACAGAAAGGGGAAACATTAATTAAAAACTCATAGTTTTATTATTAAGCAATTCAATAGATAGATAGATAGATAGATAGATAGATAGATAGATAGATAGATAGATAGATAGATGAGAAATAGAATTTTAAATCTATCTCACTGTATCTTTTGAAGCTTACTGGGTATATTCCTGAGCTTTAAAACATAATGGAATCTCGACTGAATTATTAAAACGAGATATGTGATATTTTCTTTTGAATTACATTTTAAGGTACTTCTGAATAATAATACTCAATTATATATATATATATATATATATATATATATATATATATATATATATATATATATGTGTGTGTGTGTGTGTGTGTGTGTGTGTGTGTGTGTGTGTGTGTGTGTGTGTATGAAGTTTAATGCAAATATGTAAGTGAAGTGATTCTCACTTGTGGAGGAATGCAATTGGAGGAACTGACAGAGATGTCATAAACATGACACTCTTTCAATAAAGTAATATTTGTGTAGTAAATGTATGAGAGATGATTTAATCATACTATATAAGGTCAATCTTATAATATATGAGCAGGAAAAAAAATCCACCAGAAATGTTTATACCAGCCTTTAGGTGTTTCTGGAACGAAATGTTCATAGAGTCCTTATCTGTGATAGCCAGAAGCGGTAAACAACCCAGATATTCCACAACAGAAGAATGAATACAAAAAAAAATCTGGCTCATTTACACAATGGACTCCCAGCAGAGTCAGAAGTTAAAAAGTTTTATCTTTTATCTTTAATATGTAGATTTGCAGGGTTATTTTTAAAAATTTTTTTAGCAACATAGGATTATTAGCTTAAATGTAGTCTCAGAGATTTGCTATTAATATAAAATAATTTCCCATTACTTTTCTATTTCTTAATAAAAATGTGAACTTTATTTCATTTTGTATATTTTACTATAAAATTTTGTTCTGCGTGAGTCCAGGCACACTTAATTGAATTTGATCTACTATGGTCTTTTTCTACTTTTATTACTGATCATTTTGGTGTTAACTATGTGATTGATTCTGCTTATGATAAGAGTAATTTCAGAACTAAATTTAATTGTTCTATCTCCACACCCTATGCAATGGGAAAAATACCACAGTTTCTAACAAGATGCAATCATAAAGGATATGATCATTTGACTTAATTACCATGACTGTTTCTTGCTGGAAGGCAAATTAGAGAAATTATTTTAACAGCATGCTGAGTCTATCTTTAGTGATTCTTTATATCTTAAGATGAAGTTACATATCAAAGTATTCATGCAAAAATTAAAACATTTGTCGGTTATAGTTGATGTCTTAGTTAAAAAATCATTTGCTATTTGTGAAATAATTTTATTCACATTTACTATTTTCCTTGTTGATTTTCTACAATCTACATTATATAAAAGAAAAAATAATATTCTGCATGTTTGACCGAACCTGCTGGGAAAATCAATGTGGACCCATGGCAGGAGAGAGAGAGAGAGAGAGAGAGAGAGAGAGAGAGAGAGAGAGAGAGAGAGAGAGAGAGAGAGGTACAAGAGACAAGAAGAATGAGAGCAAGTCAATCATACTGATCAAGCTCTGAAAACTTTATTCAAGAGTGGCAATATAAGCATAAACAAGAGGAGGCTCCAAGGGAGGGGGAAAGAACCCAGGGATCCAGGACCCAAGTTGGCTCCCTCACTTGCTCCTGCAGGCAAAGCCCTCCCATGCAGACACCTCTCCTCAGAAGAGGATGGTGCCTGGATGTCTAGAGTCAGCAACTGGGTCTGTGGAAGCTGTGTTGCTTAGCAGTCTGCTCACTTACCCTTTGCAGTCTGTGAGCTGACCTGTGCAGACTAGTCTCTAAGCAACCTGGGACAGGTTTTTTGGCTCTCTCACAAGTTCAGGCACGGAAATCCCTTCAGGGTAGACACCTCTCCTCAGGCTGGGAAGGTGCCCGGATGCCTGGAGCCTGAAACTGGGCCTGTCCCAGAAGCTGTGTTGCTTCTGTGGTCTGCTTAGTCACCATTTGCAGTCTGCGAACTGACTTGTGCAGACTGGTCTCTTCTCAGGATTGTTTATGTAAGTTATAAATTATCCACAAGGCCATGACTGGGGCCATGGCTCCCTGCACATGTTCATGTTTTTGCTCCTTTAATGTTTTTTTTTTTATTATTATTATTATTTGGATGTTAACATACTAAGTAAATGTTTTGCTTTTGCTTTTACATATTGTTGTAAATATATTCTATACTAACTTTTTATTATAATTAAGGTTATATTTCAACTCACATGCTCTACTGTGCTTGAAATAATAACTGTAATTGCTCCCATCAAACAGAGGAGTACCAGAAGAGTAGAAACTTTTCCTTTATTGTCACAACACATGCAGACGCAGATATTTTAATTTCACAGCAATGTTTATTTCTAATATAATATGCTTAATTATGTATTTTAAAATAAGTATGAAATTAACTATCATATCACCTTATATATTTTCACTTAGAAACTTTGATTATATATCAAATTGTCACTCATCAATATATCTATCAATCTATTTTGTAAAAATTGTAAGTACATATACACATCATACTCTAAATCTGTTTTATAATTTTGATAAATTTGCACAGAGTTCCACTTGGTGTCAATGGTAGACCATTGCCTGAGAGCTAGGTTGATAGAATCTCCATTTGCTTATGTAAGTGAAAATCTGTAAATTTATTAACTCCTTCATAAACCAGTGAATAATTAAAATATTATATATTCTGGTTTTTTTCATATGGCATATTTTATACTGTCTTTAAACATTCCTGTAGGGTTATCATCTGTTATCTCTAAGAAAATTGAGTTGGTAGTGGACTTTATTTATGACAAATACTTTCCTCCATCACCACCTTGATTCTACACTTGTATTAAAATGAATTATTACTATAATCATAATTAAGATTCCTAGAACCCATAGAAATGACAGACCATCTGCAAAGAAGTCAAAACAAGCAGACAGACTTGGATTACTCTGTTCATTGAGTTGGAAGGTTACTCACTAGCAGAAAGTAAGCTCGATAAGTAAAATATGTCAGAAGTGATGGTTGCTATAACAAAGGCAAAAATCAAAGTTCATGTTCTTAATTCAGCATCATGTCCAGGCATCTCACTGCTCACAGGTTCCCACAGTGAAGTTTATCATAATGTCTCCAAGGCTCTGTTGTAAGGGATGTGAAAAGCACATGAGGAGTAGACAAAATAATGAGAGAAAAATCTCAGAACAAGAAAGCTCAGAAATTCCAAAATTGAATCATACAATATAAGAATTGCAACTGCATAAGGCCCAATGGTAAGAAATTATATCAATATTAATTTTAATTAGTGTATTCAAGTGTTAATATGTAAATATATTAACTTAAATTTCAGACCTTGTTCTATAGATGGATAGCTCTAAATTTTGAATCTGTTCTTCCCGTGAAATGATATTACTATTTATACAGATGTATTGTTTTTAAAGAAACAAGTCTTGGATACTTGCTATTTACATTTTTGTTGTTGTACAGATGTCTTTTGTTTCCATTAATTTATTAATTATTTCACATTATATCCCAATTGCAGCACCCTCCTTCTTCTCCTCCCAATTTTACCCTTATACTCCTCATACTGCATTGCTCCCCAGCCTTGTCCAATGCTAAGGAAAGTAACACCATGTGTACCAACCCATCCAGGTATACCATGTCACAGCAGAGCTAGGTGCATGCTCCCACTGAGGCCAGATAAAGGAAAGAGATTCCAAATTTCTTGGCTATGCTTCTGTCAGGAACTTCTAGAATTCACATTTTCTTTGAATGGTGTATCAGCTTTTTCAATTGAATTTTCCATTCTTTCCTCCATCTCTTGTTTTCTATGGGTGATGCTTGTGAGTATATTTCCTGGGCTCTTCACTAGAATCTCCTCCAGGATTCTCTCAATTTTTTTTCTTTATTGCTTCTATTTCCATTTTTATGTCTTGAACAGTTTTATTTATTCTCTTTACTTGTTTGATTATACTTTCCTGGATTTCTATAAGGGACTAATCATTTTCATTTTTTACATAATTTATAAACTTTTTTTCCAACATTTATTAGATAATTTCTTCATTTACATTTCAAGTGGCATCCAGAAAGTTTCCTATACCCTCCCCCCTCCCGGCCCTGCTCCCCTACCCACCCGCTCCCACATCTTGGCCCTGGCGTTCCACTGTACTGGGGCATATAAAGTCTGCATGACCAAGGAGCCTCTCTTCCCAATGATGGCCAACTAGGCCATCCTCTTCTATATATGCAGCTAGAGACATGAGCTCAGGGGATACTAGTTAGTTCATGTTATTCTTCCTCCTATAGGGTTGAAGACCCCTTCAGTTCCTTGGGTACTTTCTCTAGCTGCTTCCTTGGGAAAACTGTGTTCCATCTAATAGCTGACTGTGAGCTTCCACCTCCATGTTTCCCAGGCATTGGTATAGTCTCCCACGAGATAGCTATATCCGGGCCATTTCAGCACTATCTTGCTGGCATATTCTATAGTGTCTATGATTGGTGGCTGATTGTGGGATGGATCCCTGGCAGCCGCAGTCATTGGGTCCATACTTTGGATTCAGCTTCACACATGATCTCTGTAACTCCTTCAATGTGTGCTTTGTTCTTTATTCTAGGAAGGGGTGACGTGTCCATATTTTGATCTTCCTTCTACTTGAGTTTCATGTGTTTAGTAAATTGTATCTTGGGTAGTCTAGGTTTCTGGGCTAATATCCACATATCAGTGAGTACATGTTATGTGAGTTCTTTTGTGATTGGGTTAGTTCACTCAGGATGATGGCTTCAAGATCCATCCATTTGCCTAGGAATTTCATATATTTATTGTTTGTAATAGCTGAGTAGTACTCCATTGTGTAAATATACCATTTTTTTTTGTATCCATTCCTCTGTTGAGGGACATCTGGGTTCTTTCCAGTTTCTGGCTATTATGAATAAGGCTGCTATGAACATAGTGGAACATGTGTCCTTATTACCAGATGGAATATCTTCTGGATATATGCCAAGTAGGGGTGTTGCAGGATCTTCCAGTAGTACTATGTCCAATTATCTGAGGAACCGCCAGACTGATTTCCAGAGTGGTTGAACAAGCTTGCAGTCCAACCAACAATGGAGGAGTGTTCCCCTTTCTCCACATCCACGCCAGCATCTGTTGTCACCTGAATTTTTGATCTTAGCCATTCTTACTGGTGTGAGGTGGAATCTCAGGGTTATTTTGATCTGCATTTCCCTGATGATTAAGGATGTTGAACATTTTTTCAAGTGTTTCTCAGCCATTCGGTATTCCTCAGTTGAGAATTCTTTGTTTAACTCTGTGCCCCACTTTTTAATGGGGATATTTGATTTTCTGGTGTCCACCTTCTTGAGTTCTTTATATATATTGGATATCAGTCCCCTATCTGATTTAGGATTNTTTTTTCAAGTGTTTCTCAGCCATTCGGTATTCCTCAGTTGAGAATTCTTTGTTTAACTCTGTGCCCCACTTTTTAATGGGGATATTTGATTTTCTGGTGTCCACCTTCTTGAGTTCTTTATATATATTGGATATCAGTCCCCTATCTGATTTAGGATTGGTAAAGATCCTTTCCCAATCCGTTGGTGGCCCTTTTGTCTTGTTGACAGTCCCTTTTGTCTTACAGAAGCTTTGCAACTTTCTGAGGTCCAATTTGTCAATTCTTGATCTTACAGCACAAGCCTTTGCTGTTTTGTTCAGGAATTTTTCCCCAGTGCTCATATCTACGAGGCTTTTCCCCATTTCTCCTCTATAAGTTTCAGTGTCTCTGGTTTTATGTGGAGGTCCTTCAACCACTTAGACTTGACCTTAGTACAAGGAGATAAGAATGGATCAATTCCCAGTCTTCTACATGATAGCTGCCAGTTGTGCCAGCACCATTTGTTGAAAAGGCTGTCTTTTTTCCACTGGATAGTTTTAACTCCCTTGTCAAAGATCAGGTAACCATAGGTGTGTAGATTCATTTCTGGGTATTCGATCCTATTCCATTGATCTACCTGTCTGTTGCTGTACCAGTACCATGCAGGTTTTGTTTTGATTGCTCTATAGTACAGCTTGAGGTCAGGCATGGTGATTCCACCAGAGGTTCTTTTATTGTTGAGAGGAGTTTTTGCTAATCTAGGTTTTTGTTATTCCAGATGAACTTGCTAATTGTCTTTTCTAGATCCTTGAAGAATTGAGTTGGAATTTTGATGGGGATTGCATTGAATCTGTAGATAGCTTTTGGCATGATAGCCATTTTTACTATATTGATTCTGCCAATTCATGAGCATGGTAGATACTTCCATCTTCTGAGATCTTCCTCAATAAGAAAGAAGTCTCTGAACTTCAAGAACAGTATGTTTAGAAAGTGAAGGAAGCATTCTCAGTGAGGTTCTATAAAATATAACAATCACTGATAACACTTCCCACTACAAAGGGACTAGAGAAAGAGTCGGTCAAGTAGGAAACATATCTCTTTCCGGTAGTTAAACAAACTCTTAATTCTATATCCAGCTACTGCACTAGAGCTGTTTATAAGGTTTAGGAGTTATCTGGTGGAGTTTTTGGGGTCACTTATATATACTATCATATCATCTGCAAATAGCGATAATTTGAGTTCTTCCTTTCCAATTTGTATCCCCTTGACCTCCTTTTGTTGTCGAATTGCTCTGGCTAGGACTTCAAGTACTATATTGAATAGGTAGGGAGAAAGGGGGCAGCCTTGTCCGGTCCCTCATTTTAGTGGGATTGCTTCCTGTTTCTCTCCATTTAGTTTGATGTTGGCCACGGGTTTGCTGTAAATTGCTTTTATCATGTTTAGGTAAGGGCCTTGAATTCCTGAACTTTCCAAGACCTTTATCATGAATGGGTGTTGGATTTTGTCAAATGCTTTCTCAGCATCTAAGGAGATGATCATGTGGTTTTTATCTTTGAGTTTGTTTATATAGTGTATTACGTTGATGCATTTCCATATATCAAACCATCCCTGCATTCCTGGGATGAAGCCTACTTGGTCATGATGGATGATGGTTTTGATGTGTTCTTGGATTCGGTTGGCGAGAATTTTGTTGAGTATTTTTGAGTCGATATTCATAAGGGAATTTGGTCTGAAGATCTCTATCTTTGTTGTGTCTTTGTGTGGTTTAGGTATCAGAGTAATTGTGGCTTTATAAAATGAATTGGGTAGTGTACCTTCAGATTCTATTTTGTTGAATACTTTGAGAAGAACTGGAACTAGGTCTTCTTTGAAGGTCTGATAGAACTCTGCACTAAACCCATCTTGTCCTGGGCTTTTTTTGGTTGGGAGACTATTAATGTCTGCTTCTATTTCTTTAGGAGATTTAGGGCTGTTTATGTCATTAATCTGATCCTGGTTTAACTTTGAAACTTGGTATCTTTCTAGAAAGTTATCCATTTCATCCAGATTTTCCAGTTTTTTTGAATATAATCTTTTGTAGAAGGATCTAATGGTGTTTTGAATTTCCTCAGGATCTGTTGTCATGTCTCCATTTTCATTTCTGATTTTGTTGATTTGCATGCTATCCCTGTGCCCTCTAGTGAGTCTGGCCAAGTGTTTGTCTATCTTGTTGACTTTTTCAAAGAACCAGCTCCTGGTTTGATTGATTCTTTGGATAGTTCTTTTTGTTTCCACATGGTTGATTTCACTCCTGAGTTTGATTATTTCCTGCCATCTACTCCTCTTAAGTGACTTTGCTTCCATTTGTTCTAGAGCTTGCAGATGTGCTGCCAAGCTACTGGTGTAAGCTCTCTCCTTTTTTTTTTTTTTTTTTTTTTTTTTTTTTTTTTTTTTTTTTTTTTTTTTTTTTTTTTTTTTTGTAGGAACTCAGAGCTATGAATTTACCTCTCACGAATGCTTTCATTGTGTAACATAAGTTTGGATATGTTGTGGCTTCATTTTCATTAAACTCTAGAAAGTCTTTAATTTCTTTCTTTATTCCTTCCTTGACCAAAGTATCATTGAGTAGAGTGTTGTTCAGTTTCCAAGTGAATGATGGTGTTCTGCTACTTATGTTGTTATTGAAGCGCAGCCTTAGTCCATGGTGATCTGATAGGATGCATGGGACAATTTCAATATTTTTTAATCTGTTGAGGACTTTTTTGTGGCCAATTATGTGATCAATTTTGGAGAAGGTGCCATGAGGTGCTGAGAAAAAGGTATATCCTTTTGTTTTAGGATGAAATATTCTGTAGATATCTGTTAAGTCCATTTGTTTCATAGCTTCCATTAGTTCGACTGAATCTCTATTTAGTTTCGGTTTCCAGGATCTGTCCATTGATGAGAGTGGGGTGTTGAAGTCTCCCACTATTATTGTGTGAGATGCAGTGTGTGTTTTATGCTTTACTAAAGTTTCTTTAATGAAAGTGGCTGCCTTTGAATTTGGAGCATAGATATTCAGAATTGAAAGTTCTTCTTGGAAGATTTTGCCTTTGATGAGTATGAAGTGCCCCTCTTTGTCTCTTTTGATAATTTTGGGTTGAAAGTCTATTTTATTCGATATTAGAATGGCTACCCCAGCTTTTTTCTTTGTGCCTTTTGCTTGGAATATTGTTTTCCAGCCTTTCACTCTGAGGTAGTGTCTTTTGTTTTTCCTGAGGTATGTTTGTTGTAGACAGCAAAATGTCGGGTCCTGTTTGTTTAGCCAGTCTGATTGTCTATGTCTTTTTATAGGAGAATTGAGTCCATTGATATTAAGAGATATTAAGGAACAGTAATTCTTCCTTCTGTCATTTTTGTTTCTAGAGTTGGGATTCTGTTCTTGTGTCTGTCTTCTTTTAGGTTTGTTGAAGGATTACTTTCTTGCTTTCTCTAGGGCAGAGTTTCAGTCCTTGTATTGGTGTTTTTCTGTTATTATCCTTTGAAGGGCTGGATTCGTGGAAAGATATTGTATGAATTTGAATTTGTCGTGGAATACTTTGGTTTCTCCGTCTATGGTAAATGAGAGTTTTGCTGGGTATAGTAGCCTGGGCTGGCATTTGTGCTCTCTTAGTGTCTGTATAATCTCTGTCCATGCTCTTCTGGCTTTCATAGTCTCTGGTGAGAAGTCTGGAGTAATTCTGATAGGCCTGCCCTTATATGTTACTTGACCTTTTTCCCTTGCTGCCTTTAATATTCTGTCTTTATTTAGTGCATTTGTTGTTCTGATTATTATGTGTCGGGAGGAATTTCTTTTCTGGTCCAGCCTATTTGGAGTTCTGTAGGCTTGTTTGTTTATGGACATCTCATTCTTTAGGTATGGAAAGTTTTCTTCTATTATTTTGTTGAAGATATTTGCTGGCCCTTTAGTTTGATAGTCTTCCTTCTCATCTACTCCAATTACCCTTAAGTTTGGTCTTCTCATTGTGCCCGGGATTTCCTGGATATTTTGTATTAGGATCTTTTTGCATTTAGCATTTTCTTTGATTGTCTTGTCTATGCTCCCTATAGAATCTTCTGTGCCTGAGATTCTCTCTTCTATCTCTTGTATTCTGTTGCTGATGCTCATATCTATGGTTCCTGATTTTTTTCCTAAGTTTTCTATCTCCAGGGTTATCTCCTTTTGGTTTTTCTTAATTGTTTCTACTTCCATTTTTAGGTCCTGGATGGCTTTGTTGAATCCCATCACCTGTTTGGTATTGTTTTCCTGTAACTCTCTAATTTTTTCCTCTTTAAATGCTTCTAGTTGTTTAACTGTGTTTTCCTGCATTTCCTTCTTATAGCCCTCATCATCATCATGACGAGTGACTTTATATCCATGTCCTGTTTTTCTGGTGTGCTGTTGTATCTAGGAATTGAAGTGGTGGGTGAGTTTGGATCTGGTGATGCCAAGTACTCTTGGATTCTGTTGCTTCTGTTCTTATGCTTACCTCCTGCCATCCCTGCCTAAGGAGACCTGGTGTTGGTGCAGACCTAAAGGGAGCATCTGTACTGTCCTGGGCCTTTATCAATCTCCAGCTGGTGTCTCTGGTCACTTGCTATTGGGCCGGAACAGATGCTGAGTTTAGCTGCTCACCTGTGGTCCCAAGATAGCCTGGGGAGTCCTGAAGGGGCCTCAGGGAGAGTGAGCAGAGCCTGTGCCCAAGCCCTGAGCAGGTGCGGGGTGCACCAGACTGGACCTGAAGGAAGAATCTGTCCTGCTCTGGGCCTTTATCACTCTCCTGGCTGGTGTCTCCTGTGCCTGGTGCTGGAGCAGTGTGGGCCAGAAGGGAAGGGGTCCACTACCGCCCTGTCTATCTCTCGGCTGCAGACTCAGGTCCCAGGAGATTGGACTGGAACAGATATGTGTTCCTCTCACCAGTGTTCCCGAGATTGCTAGGAGAGTCCCACCAGTAACCTGGTCGGGTGCACAGTCCCCCGGCCTTGTGCACTGTGCTTGAGCAATGTGGACCGGAAGGGAACGGGTCTGCTGCCCCCCTGTCTATCTCCCGGCTGCAGACTAAGGTCCCACACTATTGGACTGGAACAGATGTGTGTTCCTCTCACCAGTGGTCCTGAGATCGCTAGGAGAGACCCGCTGGAAACCTGGGTGGGTGCGCAGCACCCAGGTCTTGCACCCTGTGCTGGAGCAGTGTGGGCTGGAAGGGAAGGGGTCTGCTGCCCACCTGTCTATCTCCTGGCTGCAGACTCAGGTCCCACAAGATTGGACTGGAACAGATGTTTGTTCCTCTCACCAGTGTTCCTGAGATTGCAGTGGTCCCGAAATCGCTAGGAGAGTCCTGCTGGAAACCTGGGTGTGTGCGAAATACCCAGGCCTTGCGCCCTGCGCTGGAGCAGTGTGGACAGGACAATCATTTTCTTTTTAATGGTTTCTATTTCTTTATAAGAGTGGATTTATGGTCAGCTTCTTATGCTTCTATGGAGTTAGGAAATCCAGGATTTGCTATAGTAGAATAGCTGGGCTCTGATGGTGCCATCTTGCCCTTTCTCTAGTTGAATGAATTCTTATGCCAAGATTTTGTCATCTGGTTGTACCTGTTGCTGGATGGCCCACTAGATGTTTTTATGGATCAGCAGGCCTACTCAGGAGGGAAGACAGATTTGTGGTCTGGACAATGGAGCTCAGGGGACAGAGCACAACTCCCCAATGCTGCTTGCATTTCAGAGGGACTTGTCAGGGGATGGGGATAGTCAGTGGGTGAACTCTTACATGTAAGTTCTTCTGGCTGGCTGTCCTCCTCATAAGGTTAGGTAGAACAGTGTACCAGATAGTGGAGCTCAGGGTATAGAGCACTCACTGCTCAGCAGTGCTGACTGTGCTTCAGGAGGACCCAGCAGAGAAGATTATAATGGAGGGTTTTAACTTGGTTTTTGCTTGGGCCAACAGGTCTCTTTGGGAAGGCAGGGAGAGCCATGGTCCAGACAAAGGAGCTCAGCGATGCTGTTTATAATTCTATTTCATAATTTGACTTTAGTGAATATTGATGTCTGAATTTTATATTCATATAATAAAACTAATTTTGAATTGCCCCTTTATGTTACCATGACATCAATTTCTCCATGTTTAAAACTTTTAGGTATCTTCCTTTAGATATTTATAGTTGCAAAGTCATCATGATCTGTTTGTATCCTTATAATTTGATTTGTATTAATCTTATATTCAAGATGTTATTAAGATCTCAGTAGTTGGGAAATTGACTGTATGAAAGTTGACACTTATATAGCCAGTATACTCAAAGCATTCAGTTTTGATATGGTAAAAAAATACAAATTTATACCAGGAAGTGACTGTTGTTCTGCAACAGAGTTTAATCTTTCCCACTTTCAATACTATATACACAAAATTTCCCAAAGCTTCTGTATTTGAGAAAATTAAATAGATGCTATAGGAAGTATTTCATTTATAGATATACAATTTGGCAAAGAAAGGGACAGTAAAGAAAATGATCCAAAGTCATCTAATGTTCCTTACAGAAGCTTTCAGAGTTCTTATTCAAGCAGGCAGTGTAGCATCTGTGTGAGGATTCCCAGCTTCAAGGAAGCTCAAAAAAGATTTAGTGAAGATTTTAAACACTCTCTTGTCATTAATCAAGTAAAGCTGACTTAACAGATTGAACCCATGGAAAACTATTAGTGAAGAAACTGGTTTAGAGAGCAGTAGAACTGCACATCATAATTCTTGCACTTATCTTAGCCAGTAATCAAACACTAGGCACCCAGGTTTTCCTAGAGAAAAAGATAACATTTTTCAGCTTAGTTATCAATCAACTCTATATCCACAGGGAACATACAGATGATTGACAGATTCCTGATGGTGTTCCAATCAGCAGCTGCCCAAGACCAAATATGAAAAAGAATTGTAGGGGAAAGAATTTTCTACATTGTTTTCAAATACTATCCTTTTTAATCATGACAAATTTAGAAACAATTATATTAAAACAATGTAAATTAAAACACAGTTCATTGTAACAAATGTACTGCAATAGATCAGGAACAGTTTTGCACTATTTGTTATATTTATTGATTTATTTATTATTTTCTAGTCATCAAATGTTTCTTTATTGGTTCCCTAAATAAACAACAGTGTTGCTTCATTTGTTTCTCATCTGTATGTTTCAACTGAAAATTCACTGTTATATTCATTTTGTGAATTGAACATCCCAATATCCCAGCCAGAATAGAGAACAGGTATAGCATTTTGGCTCAGTAACCTAGTCTATCTTCAAAAAATGGCCATATTATAAGCTAAACTAATTGACTTCAGGAAATAAAGATCAAATAGGATGAACAAATTAGCTAAACATTTTTTTTTCCTCTTTGAAGAATCAACTACGGAATTTGGTTCTTTTGCAGACTCAGACATATGCCTGCAGTATTTTACTGTGAAACATAACAAGTTATGTTAGTCTTTTCAATTACCCTAAAAATTAAGTCTAAAGGTTATTATGCATTATATCTTGATAATATTTATTAACTGCTTCTAATCTCTTTGAAGAATTTTAATTATTCACCATTCAGAAGAGGCCCATTAAATCAACATGAAGCAAAGTAACATAAATACAAAAAAAATAATGATTTAGAATTTAATTGTATCTAAAATCAACAGAAAAAATAGATTTAGTAATTAAACTGTGGACAATACAGTATTGCCCCAATCCATATGCAAATTGGCAGCTGGTAAGAAAGGAACAATTTTTTTTTAAAAATTAAGTTGAATTGTTTATATACTTGTTTGCATATGAAAATAATATTTAGAAATTTGAAGCATAGAAAACAAAACTGGAATATAAAACCTAACAGGTGAGCTGGAGAGATGGCTCAGTGGTTAAGAGCGCTGACTGTTCTTCCAGAGGTCATGAGTTCAATTCCCAGAAACCACATGTTGGCTAACAACTATCTGTAATGGGATCTGATACCCTCTTCTGGTGTGTCTGAAGATAGCAACAATGTACGCATATACATAAAATAAATAAATCTGAAAAAGAAAAACTAACAGGAACATTTAAATAACAGTTTAATTAAAAACTTACCATAACATTTTTTTAAATGCCAAATACATAAATACTGTGAGAAATATCAGAGTAGGATTAGCACTGATATATGTCAGTTAAAAAATATAGAGGCTGCTAATGCTTTATAAAATGTAAACTGATGACTTGAATTGATATATTCAAATTGGTTATAATTATAACTTTAGGGAAAATTATATTTAATTTTGAAATAATTATAAAATATGTATTATTACAGAATGTTATTTAGTCTTAAATTGTATTTCTTATATACATCATTTACCCTCAGATAAAAAATATAATGATTCTTGAACACAAAATGGACAAAACTTTGTGGAAGTATTATATATCTCATTGTTTACTGTTGTGAAAATATCATTCAAAGAATAGTAATTTTGAGCAACTGTAGAAAAAGTCATTTTGAAGGATAAGTCTCTGTGTTCTTAAATTGTTTCTGTCCTCTAAAATTATGATGAAAAAGATTTTTATACAGAATACATTTTGAGAGTCAGTTTATAAATGCAAACATATTCATCTATACCATATACATTAATAAAAATAGCATCAAATGAAATTAAAATAATTATGAAAAGTTATTAATACATGTATACACATAAAAAGTATATTATTTGTTCATTGTTTGGGTGTGTAGAACATATAATGCAGAACCAAACTATCTGTCTAGATCAAATAAGGTGATAGAAATCACATAGAATGTGGAATAATACTTATACAAATACCCCCATTTCAGAATTTACCTGAACTGCACTCACTGAACTTCCCTCCCCTCCTGAATCACTCTGAGCTGCTCTTAAGTAGCCTTTCTCTCCTGTGCTGTTCTCCTGAGAAGTGGGTGTATCCTATCTCTGACTTATTCTGTCAAATTTTTCTCTGATTAGTCAGTTTGTTTGCCCCTCACTTGCAAACATGGCATTGTTCAGGATTAAAGATAATATCCAGAATATGTATGTATTCCAGCCTGATCATAGAGATCTAGAAGAACTTTAGATGTGATCCCTTGGGAGAGCAGCCATGTTGCTGGACTAAAATTCCTCTACATATATTCTTTCTCCTCTTCCTACCAATGCCATACTGAACCCACTGTGTCATCTCTCTTTCTAGCTACACCTAAATTTGTGGGTTTTTTTAATCATCTTTTGAATTTGAACATTTTTTCCAAATATTTTGTAGGTTAAATTTTCTAAGGCATAGGATACAGGCATAGTTTTTTATGGAGGCATTATTTTGGGACATTTATAGTAGAAATAATTTTACTTTATAGCAGGCAAATGTGTTCTAGACATTAAATTAAAAGGTTTTGTCGCTGTGAAAGTACAAGAACTACATTATTAAGCTATAAATCCCAGAATTAATAAACAAGATAATGTTTACTGCTANTGCCAGTATAATTTTATATCTATAAGAACATGTCTAGCAAATTTACTGGAGAACTTTATAATTTTGATGATGTGTAAAAAAATTACTCATATCTCTAGCAAACAGAGTGAGCCAACAGGAACAAATGTGCCACATAGAACATCAGTGTGGTGCATTTATTTCTCACACATATAGAGGAGCTTGCTCCTCAGCCCCAACTAGAGGAAATGTTTGTTAGGATGGGAAACACAGGAGGAGTGGAATAGCTTTCCACTTTGCTCTCCAAAGTACTCAGCCATTCTTACATAATAAGGTTATTTTCAGGAATCATACTGCTTATGTCTTATGTTAATGAGTATTTTTCTTTTTTATTTTTATTAGATATTTTCTTCATTGACATTTCAAATGCTATCCCCTTTCCTAGTTTCCTCTCTGAATATCTCCTATCCTCTCCCCCCTCTCCCTGTGTCTCAATCCACCCACTCATGAGTATTAAGATGAAAAATTTAATGTGAAAAAATTCACAATAATTTAGCAAGACATTAAATCATTTGGTTCCTGGAGCAGCAATTATCTTATGTGACAGAGTTCAGCATATATTAAACTCTTTCTTAACGACAGGCATTATCTTCACATTTTTTTCCATGTGTCTTTTGAGAAAATTGTTGTATTTTTTAGTAATTGCCATATAATGTCAAGATAAACTGGAATTTTGGGGCTGTTTTTAACTTTATCATACCATACACTTTATTATCACCTTTCAATAATTTTGCTGTTAAGATAGACAAAAAGAAAGAAAAAAAAAAAGGACTTCACTGAAATAGTGAGGTCATATCCATTAAAATATTTAAATATTTAAATTTTACTTCTTTATCATCAACCTATTTTTAACAATTTTTTATTAGATATCTTCTTCATTTATAATTCAAATGCTATCCTGAAAGTCTCCTATAACCTCTACCTGACCCTGGCATTTCCGTGTACTGGGGCATATAAAGTTTGCAAGACAAAGGGTCTCTCCTCCCAATGATGGCCAATTAGGCCATCTTCTGTTACATTTGCAGCTAGAGACACAAGCGCAGGAGGTACTGGTTAGTTCATATTGCTGTTCCTCCTTATAATTTTTATTCTAGGATGATCGGTAACATAATATACCATGTAGATGAAATTGTACACACAAAAGCCATATTTACTCAACCATATGAGCACAGGGAATACAGGCATAAGCCACAATCTTGGCTCAGAATGATAACTGACCCAATCATAGATAAAAAGCTACAGAAAACAAGAATGCTGAGTGCTTTTAAGATAACTTTACCCATTTGTTTTCCAATACCAACTGGTCAGTCTTAAAATCATATATATGCTAGCAATATTACACAGTTTGTACAAGATGTTAATCCTGCTGTTTTTTTTTTTTTTTTCTTACATTAATAGTTTTCACCTGTTGGTTAAATATGCAACTGACTATGTCTCTATCCATTTAAAGAAAATGGAAAGGAAAAGAGTGTATGTGTAAGTATAAAAATGTTTATTCTTGGAACCACACAGAAAACCAAGTGTCAGCAAATCTAAACCTCTGGGAGCTCTCAAAGTCTGTCCTACCAACAAAAGAAGATATACAATCTGAAACAAGGCTCCCAGCACATATGAAGCTCAGCCTTCCAGGCTGCCTTGTCTGGCCTCAGTGGAGGAAGATCTGGCTAATGTGGCAGAGATTAATATAGCAGGGTTGGAGATACCCAGGAGGGGCACAACCCTCTTAGACAAGAAGGGAGGGAGAATAGGGGAGAGGGAATGTGTGAGAAAAGGACCAGGAGGGAGACCAGCATTTGGGATGATAATTAATTAATTAATTAATTTTAAAAGGAGATTTCTGCTTGAGGGAGTATCAGGTTAATTGAACATACAAATGAACTCAAAGGGTTTTATACTTCATGGTTTTATACTTCCAAGCACAGATATATTCTCAACATACAAAGGGAAGTTGCTTTAGAGATTTTGGCAATTATTAGTTGAAAGAATAGAAGGGAAAGCAAAAGAGTTGTACTTTTCTTTGAGTGTATTTCCTGATAAATTGGCCACATGCCAGTGAAAGAACACACATTCAAAAACTTTTTAGCAGGAAATATTGATCACATATTTGTCATTTTATTTTTTAAGACTAAACAGTACACACAATATGATTGGTAGAGAAGAAAGGTAACTGAAAATAACTGAAAGACTGGAGGATAATATAATCAAAATATCTTGTTTGAAATCCACATAGAGATACATAATAACATCTTTTTCAGTTTTTTAAATTCTACCATATTAATTTTTGTACACTTGATGAAAAATAATAAGAATACTAGTATTTTCCATTTTAAAAAAATATGCTCCAATTGCATGCTTTTTCAAAGTTTACATGAAGTAACTTTCTTGTTAAGAAGAGAGATGAGATTCTGAGTGCCCAGTAAGGCCTCTGTCAAAACAATCTCTAGAATCTCCTTGACTCCTCATTGGTGCTGTCAGATCTTTTCAGAAATATTCCATCCTTATTGTAGAAAGGGAAAGCATATGTTACATTTTAGCACTTTTACAATTGCTGAAGTGCTCCAAAGATAATTGCATATCTGTAATAACTTGATTGACCCAGAAAAAGCATTGTCAAATTAATGATCTGATGAATAAACATATGTCAGTATCAAACCTTGGATTTCTCATTTCAATTGTTAGAACATTTCTGTTGACAGTGAGAATATTCAAACTTTGTAATTTAAAATGAGCCAAACATTTTTCTCTGTTCTTTTCAACATTAAATTTTTTTGTGTAAATCATGCTAGACTTACAAATTATATACTAATGATTATTTTTGACATAATATTAAATCATTCATGTTTTTGCATTATTTTTCTCACAGATTTTGTTCATTTTATTTTTCTGCAGGAATTTGATGATTTGAAAGTTGATATTATACATTTCTTATAACTATATATTTTAGTTACAATGATATTATTTAAATTAAACAAAATAGTAAACTGAATATGAATTAGTGATATATTTTCTCAACAAATAACTTTCACTATAAGGAGCATTCCAAAACTAACACAAGTTTATATAGAAGCTTTAAACACTCTCTCTAATTCTTTTATTCAGGTCATGTTATATATGCAAGTTATGACATATAACATAAAATATAAAGTACAGATTTTTGGGAATGCATTGTTCTAAATGTTTAAGTCATGACATAACAATTAGTCTCTAAAGCTCAATGTTGTAGTTCAGATATTGATTGAAGAGATTTTATCATACTTTGTGACTGAATCTTAATCTGAACTCTCTATGAATCACTGGAATAAAAGATATCACACTATTTCTTTTAATTTGAAATGTGTTTAGTGCATTATTCTACAAAATAACCTATCAGCTGTTATCTCATGGTTTGATATGGTGAGCAATATTTAGCATTAGTATTTGTCCTGAGCTTGAGTTCCTTTCTCAGTCTTGTAATACTCAGTGTACTGATTTACTCATCATACTATTGATCAACCTCTGGTTGCACTACAAATAACATGGTTATAGGTAACATAGCAAATACATGGACACAAACACACACATCTTTTGAAAATATATAAAAATATCGAGTTATAATACAACCTTAGATTGCCAGAGTAGTGGATACATACAAAGCATCATTTACAATATCACACAATATGAAAAGACATGCCAAATATATTTACAGCAATCAATGAAAACAACATGCTATAGCAATGCATCTTTCATTATAACTTGTTTATTGAGATTTTACTTGGATTTATGTATATGTAAATTCTTCAGAGACATGTACTTTGTTATTTTCTACATAGATTTCTATTGATATAATTTTAATATACAAGTTCAAGGAGATATTTATCTTTAGGTACATCAGTGTATAAAATCAAAACCCCAAAATTGTTACTCCTAACACAAATGAAAATTGGCAATGAAAATAAATTTCTCCACAGGATAAAGTATAAAATATGTACAGAAGTATTAAAGTATTCAAAAACTATTTCACAGATATTTAATTTCATCAGTGAATAACTGAAGTAGAGAGGCCTTAAAAACACTTAAATATACAGATAATAGTGATGAATTGTTTAAAATTATTCTGGTTTCTGCAGAAAACATCTTGAACTGTACTATATAGTAAAATGCTATATGATTAACTCAACCTAAAATTTAATGTCTTTTTTTTCACCAAAATAAGGAAGCAAACATGTTTACCATCTTTTCTAAAAAGTAAAAAATAAAATAAGAGAGAAAAATAAGGTAAGAAACAAAGAAGGGGGGAAGGAGAGAAAAGGGAGTAAGGCGGGGAAGGAGGGAAGGAGAGAAAAGGGAGTTATGCAGGGAAGGAGGGAAGGAGAGAAAAGGGAATAAGGCAGGGAAGGAAGGAAGGAGAGAAAAGGGAGTAAGGCAGGGAAGAAGGGAAGGAGAGAAAAGGGAGTAAGGCAGGGAAGAAGAGGCAAGGACAATGAGGAAAAGTCACTCAGTTCAAGTTTCAGAGAGAAAGAAACCTTTTAAGAGATATATTTTAAATACTTTTTTTATTGGTGGTGTGGGGTTCAGGATAGGGTTTGTCTGTATAACCTTGGCTGTCCTGGAACTCACTTTATAGACCTTTATAGACCTCTAACTCAGAAATCTGCCTACCTCTGCCTCTCAAGTGCTGGGATTAAAAGCATATGCCACCACGTTCAGCTTAAATACTTTTTAAACAATACTTTAAATGTCTATAACCAAGGATGCCTGTATTTTTACTGAAAAAAATATAGGTTGCCCTAATTTTCTGTCATATCTAGAATAAACTAATATATAGAAAAGAAAAAAAAAAAACCCTGCATGTGTAAGAAGCAAGGTAATCACAGAGGACATGGATATTATTAACGGAAGATCAGGAAGGAATACAGGACATACAAACAGATCCACACGTGAACTAAGTATCTGAGCAATATGCATTCATGTGAAAACAAATGAACATGTTAAGAATTTAAACACTAAAATATCTCCAGAAACAAAAACAAATGCATAGAATAAATTGGTACCCTGTACTTGAAAAAAAGTGAAATTGAGAGCCAAGCAGTATACATTAGCTTTAGCTTTCATAGTCTTAAAGGAGAATTAATTGTCTATAAAGTATGTATAAAATCATGATGGGATCACATATTTTAATATGGCAGCTATACTATTCACAAATTAGAAGCATGAAGAACTTATGGAAAATTTGAAGCATGTCATTGATGAAAATCTCAGAATACAGTAGGACAAATTAAATTGTCAAAACATTTGATGCTTTAAATTATTACCTCCAATTCTTTCAATAATCAATTTGGAGAGAAAAGTATATATTTTTTTGTTGCTTTATAGCTGTGAGCCTTTTATCTACTAGCTCTATGTATACTTTTCTGTTGTTTTCTTAAATAAATGGAAATATGTAGGTTGTGCAGGTTTTGTTTCAAAATGCCCAGATTATTGCATAGACAATTGCAATAAAGAAAGGGCATAATTTTTTTTCAATGACAAAGGAATGAAACAGCAGCAAGATTTCCTGATAGAATCAATGCAGGCTACAAAAGAGAGATGGCATCCCAACAAGCATCTCTTCACTTTTGGTCCTATTGTAAGCTTTTATGTTATGTTCTCCCATTTCAGTTTCCATTAAGGAAATTTCTGCTGATCATTCCAGGTCAAAGTTTTTTCTTCCTTGTGTCACACAGTGTGACTGCTTTAAAACAATTTTGAAAAGCAATTACATTAAAAACAAAAAACAATTCTAAGAAGGGTCGAAGTGTCCACAATTTGGTCTTCATTCTTCTTGAGTTTCATGTGTTTTGCAAATTGTATCCTGGGTAATCAGAGTTTCTGGACTAATATTCACTTACCAGTGAGTACATGTTATGTGAGTTATTTTGTGATTGGGTTATCTCACTCAGGATGATACCCTCCAGATCCATCCATTTGCCTAGGAATTTCATAAATTCATTGTTTTTAATAGCTGAGTAGTACTCCATTGTGTAAATGTACCACATTTTCTGTATCCATTCCTCTGTTGAGGGACATCTAGGTTCGTTCCAGCTTCTGGCTATTATGAATAAGGCTGCTATGAACATAGTGGAACATGTGTCCTTATTACCAGTTGGAACACCTTCTGGATATTTGCCCAAGAGAGTTATTGCAGGATCCTCCGTTAGTATTATGTCCAATTTTCTGTGGAACTGCCAGACTGATTTCCAGAGTGGTTGTACCAGCTTGCAGTCCCACCAACAAGGGAGGAGTGTTCCTCTTAAGGAGTCACAAAGATCAAATGTGGAGCTAAGACAAAAGGATGGAACAACCAGTGACTGCTGCAGCTCGGGACCCATCCCATAATCAGCCACCAAACGCAGACACTATTGCATATGCCAGCAAGATATTGCTGAAAGGGCCCTGATAAAGCTGTCTCCTGAGAGGCTATGCCAGTGCCTGGCAAACACAGAAGTTGATGCTCACAGTCAGCTATTAGAACAGGGTTCCCAATAGAGGAGCTAGAGAAAGTACCCAAGGAGCTGAAGGGGTCTCCAACCCTATAGGTGGAAGAACAATTTGAACTAACCAATACCTCCAGAGCTCCTATCTCTATCTGCATATGTAGCAGACGATGGCCTAGTTGACCATCATGGGAAGAGAGGCCTCTTGGCCATGCAAACCTTATATGGGGAACGCCAGGGCCATAATGTGGAAGTGGGTGGGTAGGGGAGTTGGGCGAGGGATGGGGGATGATATAGGGGACTTTGGGGATACCATTTGAAATGTAAATGAAGAAAATATCTAATAAAAATAAAAAACCCCAGAAAACAAAACAAAACAAACAAAAAAACCAAAACAAAACAATGTTGCGAGATCAATTACAATTTGGGGTGAAAGTAAACTCATCCTGTACTTGGCCTTAGTAACAGGGACATGGACATGATTGGGAACAGTTTGTAGATGATGTTGGGAAGCCTAGATGTCCATATCCCAAAGAAGGAATCTACACACTTATTTCAAAAATTACATTAAAACCAAATCAAATTGAAAAAAAGATTTGACTATAAACTTGGAAAAGTATAAAGAAATAGAAACAAAACCAGAAAGTTCTTCATCAATAGTCTTGATGTAATATTTTTAATATTTAATATTTAATATTTTAATATTACATCATTTTATTATTATAATCTGTTCTAAAATCATAAACATGATAAAACATAGAAAAGTGATAACGTTTTCCATAACTGAGGAAACAAAACTTGATGAGAACTCTATCCTTAAAACAAATTAATCCATGTTTCTGATAATATAAAAGAAACAAAAATTATATCACATTCTAAGCCTATCTACTTATTTCAACATCTGTATTTTATCATCTCCTGTTGATTCTGCTTCTTGCCTTCCTTTAGACTGTATTCTATCTTGACTTAAAAAAATACTTGTAAAATACAAACATTTGGAGGTTACAAATCCAGAATGAAGGGGGGGCAATTTGTCTATGATGTACAAACACCAGGCTCAATTCTCAGCTTAAAAGTCAAAAACAAAATAACAATATAAAAAACAAATTACAGTAAAATTTTTTATAACATAAGAATTTATATAATAAATATATTGCTCTATACATTCTTCTCAAGTCACTAATGCAAAGCAGTTTTGGAAAAATATATATTAGAAAAAGTAGTAACTATGCTATGGTACTAATGATATGTTACATTGCTTGCTATAAGCATCAATTAAAAAGAGTAATATACTAGCTTTTATAACATATTTATTATTTAGGTATAGTTAAAGAAATTTGAGGAAAGTTTTGGATTGTTGAGAAAAATCAATGTTTTATAATGCATTGTTTATGAAAACATCTTGTCTAGAAACTGCAATAAGCTTTTAACTGCTTATGCATATATTAAGGAAAATGATAAAATTTAATCTGAATTTCACTCTTCAAAGTAAGATACCATTATCTCAAATTTGTTACATGCATAAATACTAGTATGCAGAAATGAAAATTATGCTCTTATTGATTATTAAATAGATAAAAGATTATTTGGAAAATATAATATATTCATACATACATGCACACACATACAATCATATAAATTTTCATAAATAGATAACTAAGAGAAATTATTTGGTTTTCTATATATCACTGTTTATTAAAATATGGGTCACTAAATCTAAATCAGAGAGTCATACACATCGTTGTTAGTCACTTTCATATCGCTGTGATAAAACACTGAAGCAGAAGCAACATTCAGAGGGAAGTGTTGACTTTATGATTATGACTCTGAAGGAATGTCATCACCATTGTGGTGAGAAAACAAGGCAGTTTCTTAAGTTTTATTTTATACATTTGTAGATCTATCAAAATCTTTTTGAAGCTCTCTGCGGAATCAGGCAAGGAAACTCTTTTCTTCTATGTGTGTAAAATATAATAGATAGAAAACACTGCAAAGCTATGGTGCAAGGAAAAGCTATGCTGATTGCACTAGCTTTATAATGAAATTTATGATGTTTAAGAATGTATACTATTTTCTCTCTCTCCCTCTGCCATTCATTCTAATTTTTCCTTTTTTCTTGTCTTCTCCCTATCTCCTCCCTCTCCTTCCCCACTTTACCACTGGTTATTTAAACAAACATGTCAGATGAAGTGGTTAGTATTCACAATGATTTGCTTCATAGACTACAATGAAATTAAATCTTGTGACAATTGACCTGGCGCACGATTGAAGTTTTGAAAGAATTTGGTATGTACTTTTATAAAGGAAGATATTTCTGATACTGATATTGTTTGTCGTTTCATATTCAGAAGTCACCTAAGAAGATTGTAGTTCTTAGCATGAACATCATTACATCTTTAAAATGAGGAAAACTCATAAAGTAAGACAGATTTTCCATTAAAAAGTGGAGTAGCAACTCTGATCTAGATTTCAAATACATTCAAATTTTGAAGTAATATTTATATTTTTTATTGGGTATATTCTGTATGTACACATCAAATGTCATTACCTTTCCCTGTTCACCCCTGCTGGAAATCCCCATTACCATCCCCACTCCCCCTGCTTCTATGAGGGGTGTGCACCCACCCACCCACTCTCATGTCCCTGTGGTCAAATTCCTCTCCACTGGGGTATCAAGCTTTCTCAGTACCAAGGGCATTTCCTCCCATTGATGTCCAGCAAGGTCACCCTCTGATACATATGCACCTGGATCCATGGCTCCCTCCATGTGTACTTCTTGGTGGATGGTCTAGTCTCTGGGAACTCTGGGAGGTCTGGTTGGTTGATACTGTGGTTCTTCCTATGAGTTTGCAAACCCCTTCAGCTTTTTGAGTCTTCTCTCTAAATCCTCTATTGGGAATCCCATCATCAGTCAAATAGACGGCTTCAACTGCCCACCTCTGTACTTGTCAGGTCCTGGTAGAGCGGCTCAGGAGTCAGCTATATCAGACTCCTGAGAGCATGCACTTCTTGGCATGCATAATAGTGTCAGCATTTGGTGCATATGGGATATATCCCCAGGTGAGGCAGTGTCTGGATGGCCTTTCCTTCAGTCTCTGCTCCATACTTTATCTCCATTTTGCTCCTGTGAATATTTTGCTTCACTTTCTAAGAAATACTGAAGAGACCCACATTTTAGTCTTCCTTCTTCTTGAACTTCATGTGGTCTCTGAATTGTTTCTTGGGTATTCCGAGTTTGGGGCTAATATCCACTTATCACTGAGTGCATACCATGTGTGCTCTTTTGTTACTGGGTTACCTCACTCGGGATGATATTTTCTACGTCCATCCATTTGCCTAAGAATTTCATGAAGTCAGCATTTTTAATAGCTGAGTAATACTCCATTGAGTAAATGTACCATAATTTCTGTATCCATTTCTCTGTTGAAGGAGATCTGGGTTCTTTCCAGCTTCTGGCTCTTATAAATAAGGCTGCTATGACCATCGTAGAGCATGTTTCCTTGTTATAGGTTGGAAAACCTTTTGGGTATGGCTGAGTCCTCAGGTAACACCATGTCCCATTTTCTGAGGAACTTACAGACTGATTTCCAGAGTGGTTGTACAAGCTTGCAATCCCACCAGCAATGGAGGAGTGTTCCTTTCTCCACATCCTCTCCAACATCTGTCACTGAGTATTTGATCTTAGCAATTCTGACTGGTGTGCGGTGGAATCTCAGGGTTGTTTTGATTTGTATTTCCCTGGTGACTAGGGGTGTTGAATATTTTTTTAGGTGTTTCTCTGCCACTCAATATTCCTCGGTTGAAAATTCTTTGTTTAGCTCTGCACCCCATTTTTTTTTCAATAGGATTATTTGATTCTCTGGAGTCTAACTTCTTGATTTCTTTGTATATATTGTATATTAGCCCTCTATTGGTTGAAGGATTGGTAAAGATCTTTTCCCAATCTTTTGGTTGGTGTTTTGTCCTATTGATAATGTCCTATGCCTTACAGAAGCTTTGGAATTTTATGAGGTCCTATTTGTCAATTCTTGATCTTAGAGCATAAGCCATGTTCTCTTCAGGAAAATTTCCTGGTGCCCGTGTGTTCATGGCCCTTCCCCTCTTTCTCCTTTATTAGATTCAGTGTCTCTGTTTTTAAGAGGAGTTCTTTTAATCACTTGGACTTGAGCTTTGTACAAGGAGATAAGAATAGGTCAATTTGTATTCAGCTGACCTGCAATTGAACCAGCACCATTTTTTTGATAATACTTCTTTTTTTCCCACTGAATGGTTTTAGCACCTTTGTCAAAGATCAAGTGACCATATTTCTGGGTGTTCAAATCAGTTCCATTGGTCTAATTGCCAGTCTTTGCACCAATAACTTGCAGGTTTTATGTTTGTTTGATTGTTTGTTTGGTTTTTTTTGTTTTGTTTTGATCACTATTGCTCTATAATACAGGTTATGTTCAAGGATTGTGATTCCCCCAGAAGTTCTTTTATTGTTGAGAAGAGTTTTTACTATGCTGGCTAATGCCAGGCATGGTGGCACATGCCTTTAATCCCAGCACTCGGGAGGCAGAGGCAGGCGGATTTCTGAGTTCGAGGACAGCCTGGTCTACAGAGTGAATTCCAGGACAGCCAGGGCTTTACAGAGAAACCCTGTCTCAAAGAAAAAAAAAATTGTTATTTCAAATGATTTTTCAGATTGCTCTTTCTTACTCTATTTAGTATTGAGTTAGAATTTTGATGGGGATTATGTTGAATTTGTAGATTGCTTTTGGCAAGATGGCCATTTTACTATATTAATCCTGCAATTGCATGAGCATGGGAGAATATTTTATTTTATTTTATTTTATTTTATTTTATTTTATTTTATTTTATTTTATTTTATTTTTTAAAACTCCAGATTCCATTCTCCTCTATGCCCATCCACCCTCTGACTGCTCCACATCCCACACCTTGTCCCTACCTAACCCTGTCTCCATTTCGATGTTCCCACACCCCACTCCACCTGATTTCTAAACTATCTGGGGTTTTCAATCTCTTGA
The DNA here is from genome assembly GCA_902729485.2 of Mus minutoides. Classification (NCBI taxonomy): domain Eukaryota; kingdom Metazoa; phylum Chordata; class Mammalia; order Rodentia; family Muridae; genus Mus; species Mus minutoides. The sequence continues at coordinate 53,543 of CACVCL010020054.1, read as the reverse complement.
AGGTTAGGTACATCATCTCTGAATGAACATAGACCTGGAAGTCCTGTACTGTATGTGTATTGTGGGCCTCATATGAGCTGGTGTATGCTGTTTGGTGGGTCCTGTTTATGTACTCAGTCTCTTAGTCTATGCATTTTATTGGGGAATTGAGTCCACTGTTGTCAAGAGGTATTAACAAAAAGTGATTGTTGCTTTCTGTTATTTTTGTTTTTAGAGGTGGAATCATATTTGTGTGGCAATCTTCCTTCGGATTTGTTGGACAAAGATTCCTTTCTTGCTTTGTCTAAGGTTTAATTTCCCTGCTTGTGTTAGACTTTTACATCTATTATCCTTTATAGGGCTGAATTTGTGGAAAGATATTGTATAAATTTCATTTTGTCATGGAATATCTTAGTTTCTCCATCCATGGTAATTGAGAGTTTTCCTGGTTATAGTAGTAGTTTGTGCTGTCATTTATGTTCCTCAAGGGTCCATATGACTTTGCCTAGAATCTTCTAGCTTTTTAAATCTCTGGTGAGAAATCTGGTGTAATTCTGAATTATCTACCTTAATATGTTTCTTGATCTTTTTCCCTTACAACATTTAGTTATCTATCTATCTATCTATCTATCTATCTATCTATCTATCTATCTATCTATCTATCTATTTATGCATTGATTGATTGATTGATTGGTTGATTGTGCATTTGGTGATTTGATTATTATGTGACAGGAGCATTTTCTTTTCTGGTCCAGTCAATTTGGAGTCCTGTAGGCATCTTGTACATTCATGTGCATTTTTTCTTTAGGTTAGGGAAGTGTTTTTCTATAATTTTGTTGAAGGCATTTACTGGCCCTTTCTGTTGAGCATTTTTACTCTCTTCTATACCTATTATCCTTAGGTTTTGTCTTCTCGTTGTGTCCTGGTTTTCCTGGACGTTTTGTGTTAGGAGCTTTTTGCTTTTTGCATTTTCCTTGACTGTTTCATCAATGATTTTTATGGTATCTTCTACACCTGAGATTCTTTCTTCTATCTCTTTTTGGTGATGCTTGCATCTATGACACCTGATCTCTTTCCTAGGTTTTCTATCTCCAGGGTTGTCTACCTTTATTATTTCTTTATTGTTTCTATTTCTGTTTTTAGATCTTGGGTGGTTTTGTTCAATTTCTTCACCTGCTTTATTGTGTTTCTCTGTAATTCCTTAAGGAATTTTTGTATTTCCTCTTGAAGCACTTCTAGCTGCTTACGTGTGTTCTCCTGTAATGTGTTAAAGGGGTTATTTATGTTCTTCTTAAAGTTCTCTATCATCATCATGAGAAGTGACTCTAGATCTGAATTTTGCTTTTCTGGTGTCATAGTGTATCCAGGGCTCATTATGGTGGAAGTATTGTGTTCTGATGATGGCAAGTAACCTTGGCTTCTATTGCTTATGGTCTTATCCTTGCCTCTTACCAATGCTGTCTCTGACTGGAGCCTGTCTCTGCTGTGATCCTGGTTGTGTCAGAACTCCTCAGAATCCAGCTGTCCTTGTAATCCTCAGATTCTGAGATCTTATGATCCTGATAACCCTAATGTGTCAGGCTCCTGGGAAATAAGCTGCCTCTGGGATCCTGAAATCCTGGTGTGTTTGAGCTCCTCAGTTCCTGATTTCCTATGATCCTGAGAGTGCTAGAGCACTTGGGAGTTTCCTCTGGGTGTTCTGAGACTGGCTGCAGTGTTCATGCTCAAAGTCTGCTCAGGGCTCTGGCCCAGACAGGATGGAAACAGTGCCACTGACCAAGTGGGGTTTCTGTATACTTGGATCCCATTGGTTCCAGTTACTCCTGGTGATGGTGCAGACATTGTGGCCTCCCCACCTCTGATCCTGAGCATATTAGAGCGCCTGTGAGTCGACCTTCCTCTGGGTGTTTTGAGACTGGGTCCAGAGCTAGCACACAAGGTCTGCACAGGGCACAGACTCAGACCTGAAGGATGCAATTTTTAAAAATAATGCTAAGTTTAATGCTTCAGGATTTCCTTCAGTGGCACAGTATTTTTCCTAGTAAACAGAAGTCTCTAGATTTTAATTAGAAGATTGAAAAATAATACTAAGTTAAAATTAACTATTGAATTCTTGCTTTAAGATTTTAATATACTTACTTTACTTAGTTTAATACAATAGTATTAAAATGAGTGCTAGTAAGTTTGTGGGAAATGTTTGAATACTTATGTCTTTAGAAGAGCAAGAATTGTATTATTTTATAGTTTCTGTATATTGTACTAACATATTAATCTTTGGTTGAAATGTATTTTTACATATTTACAAACAGAAAACAAAAGTTTATTTTTCAAATATTTTATTGCTCTGAGATTTAGCTGTTGAAATTAATGAAGAACACTGATTCACTAGTAATCAGTTACATAAAATAATCATTATAATAATGAATTGAATTACATGCAAAATAAATTCTGCAGAAAAGTGGCATAGAGAATGATCATAATATTAATAGACTTTTAACATTGAGTTATAAAACGGGTAAGTTTAAATTTTCTTTCTAGAAACATCTTAGATAATGGTGGAAGGGAGGATAAAATGTACTAAATAAGAATATATATATTTACAAGAAAACATTTTTTAGACATGAAATGCTGCTGCATGTATGAGCATACAGTAGTTATTGAAGCTGGCAGATCTATGTAAGCACAAGACACACAAATTTTCAGCATGGAGTGCAGAGTTGGTCATGAAGTTTCATTATGTGCAAAGGAGTTGTTCAGAATTGCTAAGAAAGGGAGATTCAGTTATTTCTTAAAATGTAAATTTCAGGAACTCAACCATGTTCCAATACATTCAATTATATACTGGTTGTGAGGGAATCAAAAATGGAGATAAAGATGGAGGAGTGGAGAAGGGTGGATGAAATGAAAAGACATATAATGTGAATATAATAGTAAGGTGCAAAATTAACAAAGAACTATAATGTATATATAATATATATTATACACATATATAGTATATAAAATATATATTCATATATATTAGCATGTGTGTATGTATGTTAAATTTTATATTTATAAAACATTAGGAAAGCCTGTTTTAACCACTAGTTTATGCAAATTTTAACTGAGATTCAACTAGGAATTGTTAAAAATTATTAATAAATAATTAATTTAGAAGAAATTGTTGATTATTATAGGCTTGGTATTTCATTTTATATTGACTAAAATATATTTATTTTTACTATAGCATGCTTTAAAAATTTGGGTCTTAACACTTTTTTCTTTAATTTATAAGATCATTCTGAATTCATATACATACTAGTAGACCAAGGAATCAAGATTAATTTAAAACAGATAACCAGAAATTTCACAGTGGGCAATAAGAAATATGATGTGCTTTAACTATATTTTTAGATACAAGTAGAATGAAGAAGCCAAAAAATTGTATTACTATACACAACCACAATCAGGAAAGCATCAGAGCGGCGTGCCAAAAAATGCCTGCAAGCAGTAGTGTTCATGTTGGAAGAATTACTGCAGGTGATATCTATCCCACACTCAAATGTCATAAAGACACTAGCTCAAAGGGAGAGTCAGCACTGGGTCAGCAGATACTGAAAGTAGATTTAGAAGATGTCAGCATAAATGTAGTAGTAAACTTATGAGCATGATCGATGGTGCCCTCAAGAAGCATATAAATGAATACACATTCAATGGGAAGGTTGAATTATCCCTTTGTGATTCCTTGGATTCCCTACATTATATCACTATAGCCATGTAACACACTGAAAACTAAAACTTGTCACAGGCTACGGCTGTGTGGATTTTTATATAACATTGAAAAACCTTGAATTTTTTTTCTACAAAAACAACTACCCATAGAGATTATTAACGAAGAGGTTTTATAAATTTAGTCAAATATTTTCTTTGGATACACATACATACACACACAAACACACATGCATGCACACACACATAAACACACGTACACACACACACATTATACATAGCCAGCTATTACATAATTTCAGCATGAATTTTATAAAATTAAAATTTAGGAAAGTTTTCTATGTCATATAGTCATTTACTTATTATTTTGCACACAATTAAAAGTTACATTTTAAGTTTTTTAAAGATAGTGAAGCAACAAAGAATTTAGGATGTTTCCAGGACAATTATCTGACTCATCAGTTACACTTTCATAGTCAATTTAGTAATACCTCATAAAATTTTCTAAGCAATTATCTATTTCAAAGTAATAACATACAATTTATTTTCCCAAGAAATAATGTCTAAAATTCTTTAAATTTTATTTTGAAATGGAAGCTCTTCAATAAAATATACTTATCAAATAGAAAGAGGCAAGCAATTACAGGTAGTTTGAAATTTTAATTCAATTTCCCCCTCTATCTTGGCAGTTACAATGAAAGCGATTTCTGTGTTTTCATAGAACCAGTGCTCAGCTACTGCCAAAAATATAGGATAAGTGTTTTATAGAATTACAAATTAAAATTGTTCTGTTGAAAAATCAAAACAAATAATTAATATAACACTCTGCAAAATTTGACAATCACTATTTATGTGTGGTGGATTATCCAATTGTCTTAAAAGAAACAATCAATTGGAGACATTTATATTCTTGGCACATTTATATAAAATTCAGCTATATTTACAACTGAAATTAAAGATTTCAATTGTCCAGTGTATTTAACAGCTCTCAGCACAATTAAGGAGAACATGAATGATTTATAGAAAGTAGGCTGTTTATTCTTTCAGTGTTAGAAGAAACACAAAACATGTCAGGATTTTAAAGAAATTATAATATGAGAAGAATAATTTCATGTATCTCCATGACTGTAAGTCAACACCAAAAATGCTAAATTGTGATAAGCTTAACAAAGAAACATTTTTATATTTTTATCTTACTTGTTGTGAGATATATATATATATATATATATATATATATATATATATATATATATATATATATATCTGTGTGTGTGTGTGTGTGTGTGTGTGTGTGTGTGTGTGTGTGTATGGGGATTGCTTGAAGGTTTGTGCTAAGACTAGAAGAGAGTGTGGATCTACAGGCAATTGTGAGCTTCCCATCATGGTGTTGATATGGTGATAAATGATTTCAAGTTCTTTTCAAGTTCAGAGAGGACTCCGAAACTCTGAGATCTCCTTTCAAGTCTAAGATCAAATTTTTGTTATTGAGTGGGTCTTGAGCAGTAGGACTAAAGATCTTGTGAACATTGCCCACCTCATGTACATGCCTATATTTTTAGTTCTATGAAATTAAACATTGCTGGAGTTGTGCAGGTCAACTTCCTGGCTTAATTATCACAAACAAAATGTTTAAATGTTTATAAAGATGTATATAGACTAATGTCAAAGTGAAACTAGAATTTGTAAGAATTAATTTAAATTAATTTTCTAGCTAACAATGACACAATATGTAAAATTACAGGACTTTTCATAAATGGTGATAAACATTTCTCTTTTATATTTTGTCAAACATAAAACTTATAACAGAATATTTAAAAGGTTTGTATGTCATTTGGAACCATCCAAAGGTTTGCATTAAATGTTAAAATGTGATATACTTTGAAAATCATTTTCTACTTTATGAATAAATTAAGTGGAATAATATGAAAAAAAAGGAAATCACAGCACACGTACACAAACAATTCACATTTGGTTTAAGTCTCTATAAACACACGTGTTAATAACTCCTCAAAATGTATATAAATACCTAAATATTAAAATGTTTGAAATATCATTCCCTTCATTCAAGTGACACATTTAAGGAGATTAAAGAGAAAGGTAGAAGGTTAGTATCAAAAATGAACTCGCAGCTGAGCGTGGTGGCACACACCTTTAATCCCAGCACTCGGGAGTCAGAAGCAGGAGGATTTTTGAGTTCAAGGCCAGTCTGGTCTACAAAGTGAGTTCCAGGACAGCCAGGGCTATACAGAGAAACCCTGTCTCGAAAAACAAAACAAAACAAACAAACAAACAAAAAAGTGAACTTGCTACAGGATTTGAGGTCATGCATCATGCTGTAAAGATTAAAATTTTGAAAAAAACAAAACAAAACATGTGTTCTTCCTGTTCTGGCCACCATTAGAGGGCGGAAGCTTGGCACTCTCCTACAGCATCCTCATACAGCATCTTCACAGGCTGAGAGAAAAAGACAAAAAGCCCAGGCAGAGCTGGAGCAGTGGTTGCTTCACCAAACACCAAGTTCATGTGATCTTTGATCCAGAAAGTGTGTGCCTTTGTGCTCTATGAACAAGGAACCATTGAGCTGTTTAGTATCTTCAAGGATAAGACTGCACGGAATTCATCAGTAAGACAGTAGAAATGTGCATCTTCTCAAAGAAGAGCTAAGAAACTAAACGATGTGTTGGTGGCCATGACAACTGATCAACCCCATTTACATCTTCAATATACACTTAATTTTTTTTGTCTGCATACCCACATACGTGTGCAAACACACAAACATGAGACAAAAATAAAGAAGGAAGGAAGGAAGAAGAGAGGGAGGGAGGGAGGGAGGGAGGAAGGATGGAAGGAAGGAAGGAAGGAAGGAAGGAAGGAAGGAAGGAAGGAAGGAAGGAAGGAAGGAAGGAAGGAAGGGAGAGAGGGAGGGAGGGAGGGAGGGAGGGAAGGAAGGAGGGAGGGATGGAGGGAGGGAGGGAGAGAGAGAGGGAGGGAAGGGGGGAGGTACTGATTAAAGTTCAGCCTTCTGAAATAAGTATACAAAAATTCATTCATAAAAGAAATTTTTAAGTGATTTACATATTTGCTTTCAATATTTTTGCTGAAACCTTTCTTTCCAACAAGACCCACTCTTCCTATCATGACTTCTGATTTATTACTAGGGCTACATTAAAAAAAAAATCCNAAAAAAAAAATCCTACATTCTCCAGGTGAGGATCTATGATAGGCCAAATAAGAATACCACTAAAGTCAAATGGTGAGTGGATGTGTTTGTGGACATCATTTGCAGTAGGATAGATGGTGGTAGGGGTTACTTATAGCAGCATAACTAGGTCAGAAGCAACTGTATCCCCAAGAGCCTCTGCACTAAAAGAGGGTCATGAAAGCTGGAAACCTGGAGCACACTGTGCAACTTGCAGGCCACTCAATGGGTTCATAAGAGTCTCTTCATGCAGCTCATTTGATCTGTGACCCTTCTTGGCAGTTAGGCTTCTCTGAGAGTCTCCATAAGCATATCTTACTGCTTATACATACTTGGAGAAGGAGGGCATCTGGGGAATCTGGTAAGTATCGGGGACCTGACAAGCTTTTTAGATGTTTACTGCTTGAATTAAAAGAGCTTCCTTCGTGTGACTATGTCCATTTCTTGGAGATGGGGGCGGAAGAATGGGTTGAGGAACTGTCAGAGGGCAGACAAAGAGGGGGATAATGAATGGACTGTTAAAAAAAAAGATTAAAGATAATAAAAAAAGGAAAGTCGTGCATTTTAAGGAGTGTCTCTCTAATATAAAGTATTTTATCTCAGGGAAAATTATTCCACAACAGTGTGTGTGTGTGTGTGTGTGTGTGTGTGTGTGTTTGTGTGGTGTTTTACTTACTATGCTGAGTTTGATAAGTGTTGCTAGTTTGAGGATGAGTTTAGGTTATTCACTGGATTCATCATCACTGAAAATAATGGCATTCCTCCATCAAGAACTAGTAATTATAAATAGTCTCTAGGGAAGGATATGGCTTTATGACCTAAGCCTAGTTATATTGAAATATTGATGGGTCCAGTGTTCTTCAGGTCTTTTCAGGTAATGACAGCTCTATGAAGATTTGACTGTGATGACTTGTGGGAAAAGGACATTGCTTCTCAGTATTCTCCATCTTCTCCCTATTTCCTATATCTTCACCTTGTTTCTTCTGTGAGCAATGAAGTGTTGTTACACAGATGTCTAACTTAGGGCTGAACACTCATAGCACATATTCTTGTTATTTTGAGAAGCTCATAATATCTGTACTAAGCATTTTGGACTCGCTTTATTGGACACATAGCTGTCCACACCTTGCCGCGTGAGGGCTGGGACCCTAAGGCTCAGGCATGAAGTCTCTGAGGAAGCCTAGAAGTCAGGGAAGTTCACTGATGAAGGCAAAGAGGCACACTCAGTTATGACTCAAAATGTAAATATTTAAGTGGTAACTGAGAGATATATTTACAACAGAACAAAACTAATAATAGTATTTCTGTGTCCCTTCTGTACTCCTCATTCTTGAGCTCTTTAGCTTGTATGTATAGAGTACTGGGCACAAGCCTTCAAGTGAAGGAAGCCCCACATCCAATTAGAAAATGGTTGTTTGCCACCATAATAGTCATGATAATTATTTACCATTAGGCACATTTCCTGGTACAAAATTATTGTAAATCATTAGATCATATCTGTATAATATTGTTGATAGATTTTTTTTTTCTCTCCAACAAGCTTGCATAACACCTTCCGGAACTTGGAGAACTATCATGGAAGAAAATTCCATTTATGTTCCATCTTGATTTCTCTATGTTTTGCTATTATCATATACAGTATCTTTTTAACAGTTGTTTTGCCATCTGGCTGGGCTAGGAAATAAAGAGCAATGCTAGTAAATTGTAAGTTGTAAAGCACTGTATGGCCTTTCTGGACATCGCATGGGGAATTATTTCGTACCTGATTCTGTTCCTTTTTTTTTTTTTTTTTTTTTAGTAACCAACAGCTTCTGAGGAGAACAATAATGACTTGCACCAAGCATCCTTGTTAAGAAACCTTATAAAATTATATTTTTAATAAGGTTACGTAAAAGTAAGGTTGTGTCTTAGTTAGAGCTTCTATTTATGTTTATGGAACACCATGATACAAAAGAAACTAAGAGAAGGAAGGTATTATTTCATTTACTCTTCCTTATTAAAGTTCATTATTGATGGCAGTCAGGGGAGAAACCCAAAACAAGGTAGAAACTTGGAGGCAGGAGTTGATGCAGAGGCCACAGAGAAGGACGACATATAATCTTGCTTCTGATTGCTTGTTCAGACCACCAGTACATGGGTGACCCCACACCTAGTGGGCAGCACTCTCTTGTATCAAACACTAATTTATAATATTCTCTACAGGCTTGACTAAGTTCCATCTTACACACACATTTACTCAGTTTAGGTTCCATCCTCAGAGATGACTTCAGCTGTGTCAAACTGACATAAAATCTAGCTATCCAAATGATTCCTTGGTAACTTGTGACACAAATATACTACTTACTGAGGAGAAACTTTCTTTTCCTGCTATCAGCAAGATCTCATATTAATGTTAATACCGCAAAATAAAACATATTGAAGGCCTATTAGCCCAGTCTTTACAAATGTTAACACTCAACACCTTAAATTTTAGTCTCTTTAAGTATACAAAGTTTCAGAGATAGACGATCATGTTCACTCCCAGGTCTTAGCATTGATACCCTGTGTAACTGGAACACAGGAAGTCCCTGTGCATCTTGCTGTAGTCCTTGTGAGTTCAAACATGTATCAGTCCTGTTGCCTTTGAAAGAAAATTTCCATAATGCCACATACCCCTTCTTGTTCTTACAAAATTTTGCCTCCTTTTCTGTATGTCTTCTTGAAACCTGAGGAAGGGACTTGATGAAATTAACCTTTACCAAGAAGCTATCTATATCCAATCACATCTTTTGCTAAGGAAAAATTAGTTAAGGAAAAATTAGATAACTAATTTTTTTCTATCTTGTTGATTTCCTCAAAGAACCAGTTCCTGGTTTGCTTGATTCTTTTGGTTTCCACTTGGTTGGTTTCAGCCCTGAGTTTGATTATTTCCTGCCAGCTACTCCTCCTGGGTGAATTTGCTTCCTTTTGGGGAATCTTAAACTAGTTTTCATGATGGTGCACAAAATTCTTTAACCTAACACATCTTTGAACTCTTTCTAAATCCTGAATTTTTTTTGAATTGCTTTTCCTGGTAGCCTGTATATATATATATACAGGCTATATATATATATATCGTACATGATAATGTACAAACATGCCTGTCATTTCTTGGTATTTCTTGAGATCTGGAATAAATTTTCAATAAGCTACATTCATGTATAAACCCATATACATTAACATATACTTTCTCTGGTTTACTGACATTTCTGTGCATTCATTTATTTTATTTCAAATGTGTCTACTGTTGAGTTAGAGGTACAGACAACATGAAGTTCAAAAGGGAAGACCAAAGTGTGGGTACTTCAGTCCTTCTTAGAAAGGGAAACAAAATACACATGGGAGCAAATACAGAGACAAAATTTGGAGCATATTCCAGAGACTGCCCCACCTAGGGATCCATCTCATATGCAGTCACCAAAGGCAGACACTGTTGTGAATGCCAGAAAGTGCATGTTGACAGGAACCTGATATAGCTGTCTCATGAAAGGTTCTGCCAAAGCCTGACAAATACAGTTGCTCACAGCCAACCATTGGACTGAGAGCAGGGTGTCCCATGGAGGAGTTAGAGAAAGGACTGAAAGAGCTGAGGGGGTTTGCAGTCCTAGGGGAAGAACAACAATATCAATCAACCAGAACCCCCTGATTTCCCAGGAACTAAACCACCAAGGAAGGAGTACACATGGAGGGACCAATGGATTCAATCACATGTGTAGCAGATGATGGCCTAGTTGGGCATCAATGGGAGGAGAGACCTTTGGTCCTGTGAAGGTATGATACCCCTGTATAGAGGAATGCCAGGGTGGGGTGGCAGGAATGGGTGGGTTGGGAGGGGAAATACCCTCATAGAAGTGATGGAGGGAGGATGGGATAGGGAGTCTCAAAGGGGAACCTGGGAAATGGGCTAACATTTGCAGTGTAAAAAAAAAAAAANCCTTGGGTACTTTCTCTAGCTCCTTCTTCCTTGGGAGCCCTGTGTTCCATCTAGTAGCTGACCGTGAGCTTCCACCTCCATGTTTGCCAGGCATTGGTATATTTTCCCCTGAGACCTCTATATCCGGGCCCTTTCAGCACCATCTTGCTGGCATATGCTATAGTGTCTATGTTTGGTGACTGATTGTGGGATGGATCCCGTGGTGGCGCACGCCGGTAGGATTTGCTGAAGGAGGCAGAGGTAGGAGGATCACGAGTTCGAGACCAGCCTGGGCTCTTTCTTCCTTTTCTACATCTTTTTTCAAAACACACACACACACACACACACACACACACACACACGAAAATCTATGCTTGTTTTTTTTTTTTTTTTTTTTTTTTTTTTTTTTTTTTTTTTTTTTTTTTTTTTTTGTTTTTTTTTTTTTTGCTTTTTGAGATAGGGTTTCTCTGTATAGCCCTGGCTGTCTTGGAACTCACTCTGTAGACCAGGCTGGCCTCGAACTCAGAAATCTACCTGCCTCTGCCTCCTGAGTGCTGGGATTAAAGGCGTGCGCCACCATTGCCTGCCTATGCATACATTTTTATCTCTCACTTATAGCACAACATTTTTCTTTTCTATATGTAATATATTTGCTCATCTAAAGGCTTTATGAAATTTCTGAGCCACTTTTACATGACTTTTTAAAACTATTGTAAATAGATTATTGTTAATAGATTATTGTTAATCTATTGTTAATAGATTAAACACACACAAATATGTATGTATATATATATATATGGTGATTGATGTACGGTAAAATACAAATAATTTAAATTAGCTTTGGGAATTAATGTGGGTATTCCTCTGGATATTTAAAGCAATTGTAGGCTTAGATTTTTTTTCCCAAAACCTACTTTATTTAAAGAACCTACTTTCTAACCCTCCAACCAGAGGTAAGTGAAAAAGAAGGTTAAATAAGAAAAGTGTTTTGTAGACCTGTTCATAAGTAATTCCTTGGGGTGATTCCACAATTTCTTGTCAGAATACCAGAAATCCATTTCAACATTAAACACCAAACATGATTCAGTAGCACCAGCATGAGTCTGTAGAAGCCATAAGACTCTGCTGAGTCAGCAGAAGTCAACAAAAGCAGCCAGAATCTGACAGATTACAAGTTCTTTGGTCATTTCGCTGTATGCAGTGAAGACCCACAAAGACCAGAGAAGACCAGTGAGGCATCACATGGCAGCATAGTAATGCAAGAGCATCCTCTCAGTCTGTAGGGTTCTATTTACATTCTTTCTATTACATGTCCTCTGAAGTATCTGTTTTCAGCAAAACATGACATGCTCTCTCACAGGACAGCTTCCAGGAAAACATCACCTGATACAACAGCATTCTTAAAGAAACCAGGAATTTCCACCTCACATAGTATTATGTGCTTGAGAGCTTCTGGGTATAAACCCAAAGGAATAAAAATGATCTATGGCAAAGGTATGTGTGTACATTCTTCTTTTTCCAGGACTACTTTTCGATAGGCAAGGTACAGAGCAAAAATAGGTTAATGTCAACTGATGAATGATAAAGGAAGTATGTTAAATGTATACTACAGTTTTACTAGACATTAAATAACATAAATATCATTACAGGAAAAAAAAAGGCTTGTCCCAAAATACATGCAAAACTTATTAACTCATAAATGGAATCTAGAACACCAAAAAATGAAGATCATGGAAGACAGGGAGTAATTAACAGGGGTATGAAAAGAGAAAGGGAAGATAGAGAAATGCATGGCTGAAAGGAGGAGAGCCATGAACACAACCAAAGAACAGTGATGTGCATATCATATGAGTGCCACCAAGAAAACTTTTATTCATTGAACTTCTTTGTGCTAAATATACAAAAGTATTCACTTACTCTTTTATCTCCTTTTTACTAGTGAACATTTTGTGCAGTCTTTTGAAAATAAAAAGATTATGATTTCAATTTGGAAGTTTCTGTCATTATTCTCTTTTTTTTATTATTCTCTATATAATGTCATCTCTATTTTCAAGAAGATTTGAACAATTGGACACTTTTATTCTTTATAAGGCTACATATGTTTTTTTTTATTTCATGATGATATGCATATAATTTAGAAATTACATGGCATACCTTGTGCCAGAAAGAACTTGTCTGTATTTTGAATGTGATTCTATTGACTGTATAGAAACTATCACCTAGTTATGAAAAAACTTGATGACAAGAGAAATGCAATCGTATGGGAAGGGGCATAATTCTGTGGCTTGCTCCTGTTCCATAAATTAGGGTGTTAAAGATTTTGATTGCATATTAATTTTATATATAGAATACTAAATAGTGGATACTTTATACTTTTGCTGCTTTTTATGAAACAATTTTCATATTTTCTTCATTTTCTGAAAACCTTCATATTCTATTCAATATCAGGGTCTTGACCACAAATTTGTACTCTATCCTTGCACATAATTTTACTCTCCTCGTTATCTACAAAATTTGATTATAGCTAAAAGCCTAGAATAAAGATGACAATTATCATAATTTCAATTTTAAGTCTATAGCAATTGAAGTAAAACAATAGCAAATGGAACTTGGATGTATTGGGAGTATAAGAAACCACAAGGAACCTTGTACCACTGAGAAGGTCTTCCTGATACCAAATATTCTGATTCTTTTTAGCTCACTATGGAATACATATATCTGATCAGTGGAGTTTTACTTTCTTTTATGAAAAGGTTATGTTCTTAGTGAGTTTTGTATACTGCTTTTGTCTGAGAGGAAAGCATTGTTCCAGCATTTTGGGTAAAAAAAATTGCTTGCTTGTAAGGTTTCTCAGCATGCCTCACTGTTAGTCACAGAGAAAGTGCCCTGATATTTTCTGCTATATGTAAAATCAAACAAAAACCCAATACAGCACTGAGCCAGTGATATACTTTTTTTGATAGAGGAAATAAAATACATCTCGTGGATTAGAAAAGGTTTCTAAAGCAAAAAGAAAGTAAAAATTATTTGCAAACAACCAATGTAATACATAAATCCACTCAAAACCTACTAATATGTACAGCTTCACGTGAAAGCATTAATACTTTAAGGGCAGTAGCATTACTGCTATTAGTTAGCATTTTCTGACTTTTCTTAAACTTTGTAATAGTTGATGGTGCACATAGGCAGTCAGAAATAACTGAAGCATAAATTGGCAGCTCATATCTTGAAACACTCTCTTGGACCTCAGTGGCTGCAATTTCAACTCTCCTTTCTGTCCTCCACTGCAATCTTTCCAGTCTTCTCTCCATCCCTGTAGCAGGCAGCTTTCAGGGACTTCGCATGTCTATTCCCTTCCTTAATTCCCTGGAAACTCCCACAAACCTTGCAATGGACCCAGGTTTTCTTCTTCCCATCCCATCAGGTCAGATAAAATTAGGGAGCATCACTCTCCACTTGGGACCTTCAGTGACAACATAGGGATAGGACTCAGGTAGAAGATTTTGTCTATCCTTACTGAGTTCCTTGCATGCTCTTGGTTCTCATCAGCCAACATGTAGTTGATTATTGGAGAGCTGGATAGATTGTAGGTTGTTGGTTTTGTGTTTGGGATGGGGTTCCAGCCCGTCCATTGTAAATTTTGCCTTGCTGGTTACAGAGAATAGCTGATTCTGTCTTAAGGACTAGAAGGCCTTATGAGGGTCACCTTGGTAGAATCTTGAGAGTTTTTATTGCAGTAGGTTTCTTATTACCCACACAAGTCATCTCTCCCCATAATGTTTCTCCATCCATACCCTCCTCAACACACACACCTGATCCATCATGTTACCCATTCCTACATTCCCCTGGTCTACTGCAAATCTCTTCTATTTCCTTTTTCCAGAGAGATCCATGCATCCTCCTTAGTGCTTTCTTTATTACGTAGCCACTTAGCCTTTCTGGGTCTATATATTACAGCATGATTGTCACTTACTTAACACCTAATATTCACTTATGAGAAAGGAAATAATATATTTGCCATTCTGGGTTTGGGTTACCGCATTTAGGATGATATTTTTTAGTTCCATCAATTTACCGGCAAATTTTGTGATGCTATTTTTAAATTCTGAATAATACTAAATTATGTAAATATACCATTTTTTTTTAAACAGGCCTCACCATTGTTTCAAAGTTCCAACATCCAATTAATTACTGCACACCCGCCAAATGGCAGATCATGATTATCCAGTCATTACAATCTCTGTTAGTCTCTAGGTTATTTTCTTATTTATTTGAATATATAAGTGGAAAAATATGCTGCTTGTCACTGTTGTTTCCTGTACAGGCATAATTTATACTTAGTGGAATGTCTTCATGTCATTATATTGTAGCATGTATCAAAGAGCCAGTCTTTTCATTACATTATATTTCTACTTTAGTTACTATATATTATTTGTTAATCTACTAATAGTCCTTTAGATGACTTTAACTTTATACATACTGTGAGTAAACATCCAGTGTCATATAGTAAACATTTTGGTTTCCAGTTTGCTATTGTTCATTATTCTGGGCATCAATCTGGAAGTAAAATTGTAGTGTGTGTGTGGTCGTGGGCATGAGTGTGGGCATGCATGCATGCGTGTGTGTGTGTGTGTGTGTGTGTGTGTGTGTGTGTGTGCGTGCGTGTGTGTGTGTGTGTGTGTGTGTGTGTGTGCGTGTGTGCGTGTGTGCATGTGTGTGTGTGTGTGTGTGTTTATATATAAAAACAAAAAGAAAATGGAAGATGGTAGGGGAATAACAAACGGCATAGAGTGATAGAGATAAACATACAAACAGTGAATATATTCCTCTCAAAAATCTAGCTATCATTTTCAGTTTGATTCTGTGGAGGACCTAAAAAATTCTCTGGGTCTTAATTTTATAACTAATAGTTATATACAGTCTACACAGTATAAATTGTATAGCTAAGTAATAGTTACACAAGTCTACAAAGTAATTATTAAGTAATTTATTTTCTCTTAGCACATTAATATAAAGACATTTTATTGAATGTCCATTACAGATTCAGGCAGAGGATTTGAAGAAGGAAGTTATAAAAGAAATATAAGAAGCATATATCTGGAACTGAAGTATATCTCAGATATCAGACACAAACTTCAAAAATATTCCATCAATTTTTCTGAAAATTTTATATATGAGGATGGAGAGATGGCTACCTTGTTTAAAAATACTAATTTCTGTTCCAGGGTTTCCAACTTTAGTTCCTAGTATGAATGACCTGAGGGACACAGTCTCCTATAATTTTCTCTCCACCACCTCTTTCTGTTCTCCAAAAGTACCTGTGCTCATATTCACATATACTGAATTAACAGTAATAAAAATAAATTCCTAAGTTTATATGTGTTGAAAAAGTTTAAAAGATAATTATTATTTTGAAGTATGTATATTGAAATACTGATTTATTGATTAAAAGCATTACAACTATTTCATAATCTTATAAAAGTATTAATTATCTTGAGAAATGTATAATTTTTAAATTAATAATTTACAAAAATGTTTAACAAAACATGTAGGATATTTGTGATGTTTTTCAAATGAGTACATGTGTTTATGTCAAAATATGTTTTATATAATTTTTTTTTTTCTAATGCAGGCGTGGTGGCGCACTCCTTTAATCCCAGCACTTGGGAGGCAGAGGCAGGTGGATTTCTGAGTTCGAGGCCAGCCTGGTCTACAGAGTGAGTTCCAGGACAGCCAGGGCTATACAGAGAAACGTTGTCTCAAAAAACAAAAAACAAAAAAACAAAAAAACAAAAAACCAAAAAAAAAAAAAAACAAAACAAAACAACAACAACAACAACAACAACAACAAAACCAAACTAACCAAAAACTTTTTTTCTATATTTTATTCTACTATTTTTCATAATGTTATAATAAAATCAAATTACCCTAAATAAGTTTTAAGTTAGCTGCAGTGTAAGTCTCACTTGTTTTCTTTCAACTATGGTGTGCAATTAAATATATTTTAATATTTTATAAAATATATTACATACATTTGAATAAGCTTAATATGCCTGTTTACTATAATGTATTCCATGAATGAGCTGGTTTCTTAATGGCATTGTAACATAGAAAGCATTATTTTTGATTACTAGAAAAAATTCTGGTAATTAATGGAAAATATCAAAAATGGACATATCTATAAGTTGCTAATTACAGTTTGGTAGAAAAAATAGACAGTGATAATATTTTGTAAAAATATAATAAATATGATTCAGAAATTAACCTGTTCAATAATTTTCCATTTGAAATTTCATTGGGGATTTTGTATAAAATATTACTTGGTTTATAGGATATTGCATTTTACCAACATTGATTTCCATTTTGTGTTGATTTCATACCATGATCAATTTGCTTGCTTGGATAATACTAACAGTTCAACTGTTGACTTTTACTTTTCAGCTCTGGTACATTTCATACTTCTGAGCTTGTTATCATATTGCTTCAAAATCCATTTGCCTTTGAAATCTAAAATATCCAACTGTCAGAAAGAAAAGGCATTTGGTAATTAATTTAATGCAAAATTCTACATCTGCCACGACAGTGAAATTTTTTATGTTTTCTGTAATGCTCATTATGCTTCAATGCAAGTTAATAGGATATTTATAAATGACTGATAACAATTTTTATGGCATAAACTATTTTCAGGTATCAATATTCAGTAGATACATATATTTTGGTGTTTTGTGAATTAGTGAGGGGGCTTCTGCTGGTGGTTCTGTGTAAGATGTAGGGTGAATATGTGGTTGGGAAACTATGAGTAGAGCAGAGGGCAATACTCAGTGTTTTCCTCTCTCAATGATCTTGAGAGAGTGTGTCTCAATGAAACTGGATCTTAAGTTTCATCTAGAAGGTTTGTTCAACAAGTGCCTTGGATGTATTATTCTACCCCATCCTCTCCCATGCTGAAATTACTGGAATACACTGCCCTGTTGACTGGTACATTTCTTCTTATATGCATAGCAATTAAATTACATACTGAGGCATTTCTTCAGCTGCTTTATTTGAAGTGAACATTTACATTGTGCAACAGAAGACTGAAAAATATAATTAATATGTCCATAGTTAATTTATCTCAGAGAGATTTGGAAGAGAAGAGAAAAATTGATACACTTTGGAAGTCTAATTTACATGTAGTCTTGAATGTTCATACACAGAAAGACAATTTAAAGTGATAAGGATGTGGTCATGTTTTGAGTTACACCATGAACCATGGTACTATCAAAGAGGTTAAAAATTTAAAATGTCTTATAAAATGATATTTCCTTTTTTTTGAGAACTTAACAACTTAGTAAAACCAACTTAGTTTTATTTGATGAAAAGATTTTATTTTAATTTTCAGTTTCTGATTTCAACTAAAAATTTTAAACTATCTTTTCTGAATAAATGTATATAACTTATTGGTTTAGTCTTGCTACTGATAAAATATGCATACTAAAATTTGTAGATAGATTGAAAATACAATACGTTGAGAAAAGAATTATTCTATAATTATTATCTTAAAAAATTAGAACATTCTTTTCTGTATATTGTTTGAAATCTTCCTTGATAAAAAAATGTATTAACAGTGTCTCCTATTTCCCATTTAAGATAAAAATTTCTTCCAATTATTTGTGGGCATATATTTTTCAAGTAAAAACAATTGAAAATTGCATTTATTCATTCAAGTAAATTAATAGAATACAAATTATATGATTCTGATTCTGTATAAACACCACAACTTCAAATTATCAATAAATATTAAAGGTATGGTAAGAAAAATTTGAACAGAATTTTGTGTCCTTAACTACCAAGAAATCTAGATTGTAAACATCAAAATAGTTTGACTTACATTATATATTATTTTCTTTTAAAGATTTTCTTCCTGCCTGATCTTTGCTGCTGGGGTAGACCCCTAGTTGGTCTGCTCCCTGAAGAGTCCATGTCCCGATACATCCTATATATCCCAGAGAATCCACTGCTCTCAGAGCAGTGGAGGACCCACTGTACTCAAAGCAGTTGAACTCACTGCACTCAGAGCAGTTGAGACATTGAGAATCCTCTGAACTCAGAGAAGTTGAGACATTGTGGACTCTCTGCACTCAGAGAAGTTGAGAATCTGCTGCTCTCAGAGAAGTTGAAGACTGGCTTCACTCAGAGCAATTGTTCAACAGCTTGACTGTTCTACGGAATATCCAACAGTCTGAAGGCCTCCTAGGATATCTACTACAGCCAGGGCAACAGATAAGCAGCCTCTCTGCCCCTGTGAAGAGCTCCCGTAGGAAGGACCAAGAGGTAAACTGATACAGCCAGGGCTGTAAGCCTACCAGGAAACCTGAAGCAAACCAGGGACAAAAGAGTTAGACTCCATACAGTTACCCAGGTCAATAAACTCCAGAGATTCTTGATTACTTTCTCTAGCTCCTTCTTTAGGGGCCCTGTGTTCCATCCAATAGATGATTGTGAGCATCGACTTCTGTATTTGCCAGGCACTGGCATAGCCTCTGGAGTGCTGGGATTAAAGGCATGCGCCACCATGCCTGGCTGTTTGGTTTTTGTTTTTGGCATTTTGTCACAAGTGTTTAAAATTAATAATGAACTTTTATTAGAATAGCACACCAGAGTTTAGAAATTTGGAAATACAATATGAAATATTAAGACATCTAAACTTAAATTTATATCAAACAATGGTTTGTTTCTTTGTCCTGTTTTCAGTGAAATTCTCCTTACAGAATTACATTTTAGCGTTCCATAGTCATGCAAACCCCCTTTCCCCACCCCAAAAAATATTGCATGTTTTCTCTAATATGTGAATATTGGCTTTTACGTTTTTAATTTATGTGGTACAACTTAAATAATGACAGTTTGTGATCCTAGTAAGGGACAGGAGGTGGTGGAGATGCAGGATTATTACTACTAATAATCTTGTAAATAAGTTTTGATTCAACTTAATTTTCTTCCTTTCAATTTCAAAGTGGTTAGGTAATATTTGTGTTATCTGATGGTTTGTATATGCTCAGCCCAGGGAGTAGCACTATTAGAAAGTGTGGCTCCTTTGGAGAAGGTGTGTCACTGTGGGCTTTAATACTTGCTTCCTGGAAGCCAGTATTCTGCTAGAAGATTTTAGATAAAATTGTATAAACCTCAGCTCTGCATATACCCTGCTTGTCTAGATTCTGCCTTACTCCCACCTTGATGATAATGGACTGAACCCTTGAACTTGTAAACCAGTCCCAATTAAACTTTGTACTTTATAAGACTTGCCTTGGCCATGGTGTCTGTTCATCCTAAGCAAAACCCTAAGACAGAAGTTTGTACCAGGGACTGCAGTATTGCTGTGATAGGCCTGACCATGCTTTTGTTTGGGAGAATGTAGATTTGAGGATGTTGGATTTGGAAAGTGGTGGAATGCTTTAAATGGGCCTTAGTGGGCCCTAGTAGGAATATGGAAATCTTTGCTGCAGACAGTAACTTGTATAATGTGGACCTGGCCCAAGGGGTTTCAGAGGCTAATTTCAGTATGTGTTGTAGAGGCTGGTTTAATTTTTTGGTATTTTAGTGAGGAATGTGGCTGCTTTTTGCCCTTGTTTGAAGAGACTATCCCACCCAGGGATCTGTCCCATAATCAGTCACCAAACTCATACACTATTGCATAGGAGAGCAAGAGCTTGCTAAAGGGACCCTGATATAGCTGTCTCATATGAGGATATGCCAGTGCCTGGAAAATACAGAAATGGATGCTCACAGTCATCGATATGATGGAACACAGTGTCCCCAATGGAGAAGCTAGAGAAAGTACCCAAGGAGTTGAAGGGGTCTGCAACCCTATAAGAAGAACAACAATATGAACTAACCAGAACCCCCAGAGATCATGTCTCTAGCTGCATATGTAGCAGAAGATGGCCTATTTGGCCATCATTGGGAAGAGAGGCCCCTTGGTATTGCAAACTTTATATGCCGCAATAAAGTGGAACGCAAGGGCCAAGAAGTGGGAGTGGGTGGGTAGGGGGGTAAGGTGGGGGGAGGGTAGAGGGAACTTTTGGGATAGCATTTGAAATGTAAATTAAGAAAATATCTAATAAAAATAAATAATAAAACAAGTTTACCTGAGGCTAAGCTAAAGTGACTTATGTTAATGGAATTGACAAAGGAAGTCACAGAAATGACCAGCATAGACTTTCTTCTCAGATTAAGTCTCATGAAGAGCATTTTAAACAAGCATAACAAGTTTAGAAATGAAAAATATAAAATATATGTTTTAAATGTTAAAGGGGCATCAGGAAATAGAATGGAGCTGAAACCTATGTTCTAGGAGAGAGTAGAATAAGGGAGTGGGACTTTGGGGCAAGATCATGCCCAGGTAATTTAGATCCAGGCATGGTGCTATGCAATTTTAATCCCTGGAGAAAAGGCCAAACAGATCTCTGAGTTCAAGCCTAGGCTGTGACAGAGCATGTTCTAGGTAGGAAAAAAAAAAAAAAAAAAAAAAGTTTAAGTTCCAGTGTGGTAGTATACACCTAAAATCCCAGCATTAGTAAAGTTGAACAAGGCAGTGGGGCTGGGCGTTATCCAGCCCCAGCAAGCAGCAGAACTCGGCAGTTTCAGTCATTTGGCTCTGGCTTTATAGTCAAGAATAGAAGTGACTACTAGGAAAATTGATGTTCTTTAGCTAGAGCTAAGAAATTAGTAGTGCTTAAGAAGAGACCAACCTCAATGTGTTAAAATCTTCTAGTAAGTGTTTTCTGAGAGCACAAAGAAGCTATGTTCCAGAGATAGATAATGTTGTATCATGTGTTGCAGCTGTACTTGGTAATGTGTAAAAATCAACCAGGTGGTACTGATTTTGAGGGTATGATGGCATTATGAAGAATAGCTGAGGTTTGGCACTGTGAGAGACCATGTAAGAACATTAGTGAATGTGCAGTCTCAGTTGAGGTTGACAGCCCAGGGCTGAAGGGGTCATACAAAGGAGTTGAACCTTGGCATCAAGAAGAGAGCCTATGGGAGGCTATTGGTGAAGCCTAGTTGCAGCAGAAGACCCAAATATATTGTATATGCCAGTACCATGGGATGATCACCAAGAACAGCAATGACAAAGTAGTAGATCAACCAGAGCTTAGAGGGCAAAACTGGAGAAGTTACACCAATCCTTTGGAGGAGCCCAGAAGATCATGTGTGGACCCCAGACAGTGGAACAGGAAGCTGTAATGTTGAAGTTGCCTTGGAGGCCCCAGGATGATCAAGATGCCAGAACCTTGAGATATCTGCTGAGGAAAGCTACTAGTAGGAAGTGGAACCAGCCCAGGAGAAAGAAGTTTGCTGTAGTCAATAAAGATGAAAAAGGAGCTGGAGATCTGAAGACTTCCTTAAAATCAGACATGGAGGTGCAGATTTGGAGTTTTCCCAGCTATTTTGTCTTGTTTTGGGAATCATAATTAAGTGATTGGATGAATCTCAGAAGAGACTGAACTTTGGAATTCTAACATTGTTAAGACTGCTGTAGAATATGGGGACCTCTGAAGCTGGACTATTTTGCATTATGCTGTGTTAAAGTATGACCCCCATAGACTCATATGTTTGAACAAGCATATGTGGGCCAGGGAGTAGAGTGTGATGGTTTATATATTCTCGGACCAGGGAGTGGCACTATTAGAGGGTGCAGCCAATTTGCAGTAGGTGTGTTACTATGGGTGTGGGCTTAAAGCCCCTCATCCTAGCTGCCTGGAAACTAGTATTCTGCTATTAGCTTTCAGATGAAGATGTAGAACTTTCAGCTCTGCTTACACCATGCATGCCTAGATTCTGCCATACTTGCACCTTGCTGATAATGGACTGAATCTCTGAACCTATAAGCCAGCTCCAATGAAATGATATCCTTTATAAGACTTTCCTTGGCCATGGTGTCTGTTTACATCAGTAAAACCCTAAGACAACATATTATTTGCAAATATATTCCTAATGCCAACGCCTGCACTATATCTCAACTGCATAGATTTAGTGTTGCAAATTTTTCTTTGGTCTTGAGGTCTTTTTGTAGAATAACTATTCATTACTACTGGGCCAGTTCTCTGGAGACCTTGGGTACTATAAAATTAGAAGCACACTGTGCACTAACACATTAACATAGGTAAAATGATGAAAATTCTATATCTAGGTTTGTCTTATTCTTCTCTTATTTGGAAGAAATATGAATATAGTCCTTTTACAATTGCAATAATAATCTGGCCTATCTGATGATGTCTGTGCACTTATTAGGTAGTGGTGTTATAATTTATCATAGATTGCAGTCAGGTATAGTGTCACACACCTTTAATCTGAGCACTTGGGAGACAAAGGTAGGTAGGTCTCTGTGTGTTCATAGCCAGCCTGGTCTACATAGTGAGTTCCAGGACAGCCAGAGCCACACAGTGAGACCCTCTTTCAAGAAAATGCAAACAACAAACAAACAAACAAACAAACAAGTCGTTTTCAAAGGCATTTATTAGTTTAATGTAGTCTATAATAAATGTTAATTTCTTTCTATGGTGTTTTAGCTGTCAGTTTTTATTATGTTGGTGCATAAGTGTCAATCTCTTCTATCAAGGACTTAATTATTGAAACCATGACAGTTTATTATCATGTTTAATGAATCCTTAAGTGCAAAATTGCCCATCAGTTTCTAAAGAAGGCTTTGGCAATTACTGGCTTTCTGAGCCTATAATTAAATGAAAATGAATATCTAGCTTTCTCTGTAAACACATAGTTTCATTTAGAGTAGCCAGGATATGCCTTCATGACTGTTTGTTTGGACTCCGCATTTACATTTGATTAGGTCAGAATTATGCATGATGAAAGGAAGAAGGGTGTGTCTGAAATTCATTTTGACAGGCTCAGCTGCAAAATAGATTTCTTAAAGTACAATGGAAGTACAGTAACACAAGTTTCTGAAATCCATTGTTAGGCATCACTCCCCTCAAGCAACTAAGGAGGAACTGTAATGAATTACCCAGTGACTTACATGGTGCATAATATTAAATACAAGCATCTATTTCTTAGAGAAAAAAACACTTTAGAGAAATCATCAACCATTCACGTTTTACAGTATATGCCATATTTTTCTTAAAGTACTTAAGATTCATAGTTAACTTAATGAGAAAGCAAAATTTAAAATTAAAAGGTATGTCATGAGTCATACAAATACGGATACTAATAAATGTTCAGTGATGAATAGAAGTGTAAGCTACTTAAAATATAGAGTACTTTAAATTAGTACCATTGTAAAAAATATAAAACTCATAGTACCCTGTGTTGAATAATAATTTTATAATTAACAGAAATACTTACATAGGTAACTGAAATTGTAGTGAATACTAATTTTCATAATTTGATTTTTCTATAAAATGATACTAGTGTGATTGCATGTGTGTGTCTGTGTGTATGTGTGTGTGTGTGTGTGTGTGTGTGTGTGTGAGAGAGAGAGCGAGAGAGAGAGAGAGAGAGAGAAAGAAACAGAGAAAGAGAGAGAGAAAGAAGAGACAGAGAGACATTTTTCTGTGTTGGTACAATTTCCTTCACATGTTGTATGTGTAAAAGTATGCTGTCACAAGGACACATAGTCAACTTTTTACATTTTCTTCTCTATTTAGCTTGTTTTTTCTTTGTGAGTGAGGGTCTGTTTACTATACCTAAACTTTTCAATTACCAAAATTGCTTGACCAGTAAGTCCCTGGTATGCCTCTGTCCCACTATCATCAGCACAGGTGAAATAACACTCACTGTTAAACTTTAGGTTTCTAATCCTTTCGTGACATAAACTAGTAAAATTACGAGACAGTTTTCATGATGTGTCAATATAATTTCTAATGTGCAATGCAAAATCTCAACATTTTTTAGCAGGTATTACATATGTTTGATGGCATTCAAATATATTTTCAAGCATACATGTTAGACATCCATAAAAATAGAATATCAATTTTTACATGAATTACTGGTTTAATGAAATTAAAGTTGTCTGCTTTCATGATATTGAATTGAAAAATATTTGCTATGAAAAATGCATCTCAAATAAGTTTTGATCACAGAGAGCTAAAATATAAAATCATTTTTCTACAAGATTAAAAATAATTTTGAAATTAAAGTGAAATTTCTATGTTTAATCACCTAATAAATATCTACTAATGGCCATAATCTCTTGAGAATGAGCTATTTTTTTCTGAAATTATGTAAATGAAACTGACACATTAACAGATAAATTGAAATTGTTTTACTTATTTTTGCTGCTTTGGGTGTTCTTTCTTATGTTTTATAAACTATATTCAGCAGCACCAGACTACAGTAAAATACGTTTTTATCCAAGAGTATGTTGTTTTATTATCAAATTCATTTAATTGTGGTACTTAAAATTATACTCAATGGTTAGTATCATTTTTAGATAGTTGGTAAGGTACAATATAGTATGAAAACATTGAGACTTAGCACCACTTTTATAATCAATAACCTGTAAAAGTGCTGCTCAAAGTTGAAGTGCTAAGATGAATAGACAGATCAATGGGACTGGAGTCTTAGCTCCCGCTCTGGGAAGGAGATAATGATATTCTAAGCTGTCAGGAGGCTATTAATACATGGCTATCTAAACCTGGTTCCGGGATCCTTCAACTTACAGATAATCACACTGTACCAAGAAATTCTCTGATAGAAATGAAACACACAGTAATACTGTAAGGGTAAACAGGACTGCCAATCATGGAAAATGACAAGAAGCTCTCAGGAAAATATCTGGTCCATAGTCTTAGTAAACAATACAATCCAGCCCAAAGTAAATTGAAGTAATCTTTCATTTTTTTCCTTGTCTACCTTCCCTTTTGGAAAAAAAATGTGCTATTTCCATGACTCTGCCTAAATTCCACACAATATTCTGGTATTTTGGATTCTTTTGACTGATATTATGAAAAATTACAAAAAGAAGGATATTAGAAGTGGGATTTGAGCAACATCTTGTGTTCATATTATTTTATGATTAGATTTTCTTTATGTTAATCATAGAAAGGTAGCAACTACCCTACTCTTGGAGAAAACTTAAAATATTCTAATTGTTTCCACTTGTAATCTCCTTCATATTAATTCATTCATATGAACAGTTTATGCTATATATAGGCATAGGTACATATATGTCACATATGCTAAATCTATTTAATACATATAAGCATATACTCATGTATTATTTTTTGAGTGAATGACATGATCTTAATTTTTATATCCTGTATCTGATCACAGTTGGTGGTTTCCTCTGTTTTGGAGTCATTTATGTTGTATAACATTCCAAGTGTATTCAGTAGTTATTAGCCTCATGAATATGGTGGCCAATGAATAATATCTCTATATTTTGTTTTCCCTATGATGTCTTCAGATACTTACAGGAAATAAATGCCTAAATGCCTGGTATTGCCAGAGAAGTAATTTTACCGTTCGTGTGTTTGTGTGTGTGTGTGTGTGTGTGTGTGTGTGTGAGAGAGAGAGAGAGAGAGAGAGAGAGAGAGAGAGAGAGAGAGAATATGAGAAAGAGAAAGGAAAGGAGAGAGACAGACAGCAGAAAGACAGACACACACAATGATTTTGATGTTCTTCAACACCAGAGTCAGGCAGGGTTGGACATGAGTCCAATGTTTTCAGGTTCAAAGGCACCTAAGTATTCTGTGAATATTTTTTAACAAATCTTAATTAAAAAGGTACTTGTCTCCATAAACAATCTGTGTTTCTCCCTTCTTGTGGATAAGGATGCTTAAATTTTCAGTTAGTGCTCCAGCACCATGCTTGCCTCTTTCCTGTTATGTTCCTTATTGTGACTGTCATTGATTCAGTGCTTAAATTCTAAGTTCTCAAATAAATCCTTTTCTGTAAGGCACCTTGTTAATGATGTCTCCTCTCAGTAATAAAAACTAACTGAGATACCTATTATTCTAGGCAACTGGATTCCAACAATGTCCAGGCAGTTTTACTGTAAGAATAATCAAGGTCCTATCAAGAGTGGTTCCTGGTGCTCTCTTTACTCAAATTAAGACATTTTTCTAGCCTAGACATTTCGTAATGGAATACAAGAAGTATCAAACTGCAACACAAATAAATTCTAAGTCAGGAAAAAAATATACAAAATTTTCAAAAAAAAAAAATCATCTGAACATTACAAAGTCATATTGGCCTCAATTTAATACCATCTCCATAATTTTACCTTCCTTTTCCAAAATTCATTCCTGAAGAAATTAACTGGGCTTTATCCAAAGTTCATAGACAGAAACTAGACTTGTATCTCAAATCAGTAAACACCCCAACCTTCAACTGTCTGTGTAGTGGAAAATCATTAGGAAATTACATGCTATTGCTATCCCATCTAGGACTGATTACCTAAGACTTGTAAACAGATGCTCAGTGGCAACGACCTTTATAAGAATATTGATCAAATTTCACAGTCCTGTGCTTCTTGTACTGTTAATAATCCTGAGAGAAATAAACCTTCCTCTTACTGGATTTAGTTTAGTGGAGTGATCATTATCCAGATGAATTTTGGCAAATAGCTTTTATCTAACTTCTTCCTGATGAAGACTTCAAATAATTATTTTTTGAAAAAAATTTTATTAGATTATTTCCTTTATTTATATTTCAAAAGTTTCCCCTCAGAAAATCCTCTATCCCACCCAACCCTGCTTCTATGAGAGTGCTCCCCCACTCCCTCTTCCCCAGCCTGGCATTCCCCTGCATTGGGACATCAGGCCTTCAAAGGACCAAGGGCCTCTCTTCCCTTTGATGTTCAACAAGGCCATCCTCTGTTGCATATGTTCCTGGAGCCATGGGTCCCCCAATGTGTACTCTTTGGTTGGTGGTTGGGAGTTCGGAGGGTTCTGGTTGTTTCATATTGTTGTCCGTCCTATGGGGCTGCAAACTCCTTCAGCTTTGCGTGGGCAACATTAGTGCTAACAACACTCTTTGTAGAGGCTCTCTTTCCATTCCCATCTTCCCCTACAGTTATCAAGAGAGAGTTTTCCAGCTAATTCCATCACTGATGAGACTCTCACAAAAGTAGGTTCTTGGAAAACTGGTGTTAAGTACAATCCAAATGAGCAGATGTGTGAAAGTTTGACGAGTGACTTGCTCTTTGTTGAGATGCCATTCCTTCTGTCTGCATTAATTCTTGACTCACCTCTGGTTCTGCCTTCATATTTCTGGTTTGTACATATAGCAGTCAAGACAAATGCAGGGCCCGGGATCGATAACTATTTCCAGTGCTTCTAGAGTTCAATGAGGGTTATCTGGATCTTTGAAGGATGTTCTGAATCAAATACAAGAGAATGTTAATAGTAACACAGCTATTTTCCAGTAGCCTTAATTCAAACCAAAATAAAAAGGAATAAGACAATTGCTTTTATAAGATGAGATAGTGTAAAACTACAGAGAAATATTAAGCTTTTTTTTCTTGGTATTCTTTACAAACAGAAAAATAACAACAACCAAAGATATAAACACATAGAAATTGGATGAATATTTTCAAATATAGAATAAATATGCATAAATTAATTCAAAAGAGGTTACCTATGTTAGAAAGTATTTGTGTTGGGAACAACAAAACCATCACTACTTAACATCAACCGAGTGATGTTAATACATAGACAGATATTTCTTGACTCACAATAAAACATCACTGTCTTTCATTTGTCTCAATTACTGTCTTTTCATTCATTATCTTTTCATTTGGCTGGACTCTAGAACCCTTGAAGCCTATTAGGCAGTTACCCAAAGCTCTATAGTACTAATCCTTGATACTAGTTACTGCCATGATATATTGGAAAAGTGCTTTTGTATCTCATATAGATATAGATGTACCAAGTACAAACTATACATCACTCTGTTAATATATCTAAAACACATCACAGTTTTCTATTAGTAAAATCCTATAACTCCCTTCTTTCTTCATAGCACATCACATCACAAATGATATTTAGGGCATAGTGAAACCTAGACTGGTATATTAAAAGTCTCTTGATGACAACTCAGGAAATTTCTCTTAAATCTAACCTCCAAGTTCTAAGAAAAGTTCATAGCCAATTTTATGGTATTTGCACTTTTATGAAGGTTCAATTTAGTGTATACTTTTATTACTTCTGATAATTACTGTTTTCTTTATATGATCTAAAAACTCAGATTCAAAATATTTTAGACAATACTACTTCTCTTAACATATAACTCTAGTGCTAGATGTATATTTTCTTGGAGGAAATGAACTGTATCTATTATAAACTTAGGGATTTCATTAACATTAGAACCATTCATGCTTAACTGGTGTTGATTTAATCTCATTTGCATTTCAGCCACCCTTAGTTGATTCCATAACTAGTAGTCCTATTGATTGTTGTTCACGTAAAACCTGAGCACCTATTTAATCTTGCAAATTTGTTATCTAAATTTTAGTTGACCTAACATATCCGAACTTCTAATACTTAACCATATAAAAATATTGCCCACTTCTAAAGTACAATAATTCTTATTTGTATAAAATCAGAAATGTATATAAAAAAGTACTTGCCCCTTTTGCTATTCAGGAATTTTATTTTATTATTTACTAATCATTTAATTCATTTACATTTCAAATGATATTCCCATTCCCAGTTACCCCTTCACAATCCCCCCATCCCACCCTCTTTTTCTCATTTGCTTTTCCTCTATGAAGATACTCCTCCACCCACTTACTCACTTCTGCCTCACCACTCTAGCATCCACCTGTTCTGGGGAATCAAGACCATCCACAGGACGAAGGTCCTCCCCTCCCATTCATTTCAGATATTTTATATGTGAAATATTCCCGAGGGTTA
Source organism: Mus minutoides (assembly GCA_902729485.2). NCBI lineage: Eukaryota > Metazoa > Chordata > Mammalia > Rodentia > Muridae > Mus > Mus minutoides. Next base: position 23,872 of record CACVCL010020054.1, on the reverse strand, counting down.
AGGCACCAATTATATAGAAACAATTTTTTTCACGATTCTAACATTCCTTCACTTTCATATAATACTTCAGATTTTGTATTACCTCACAAAGGGTGAAATAAAAAGCATATTATTAAAAATATGTGTTCTAACTTTTTACTCCATAACTCTTCAGATCAAAAGAATAAGAGTTCTCAATAGACTTAAAGAGAGAACACAATGCTAATTCAGAGCTAAAAACATCACTGACCAAGTCACAGTATTGATAATGTATGATACAGTCCTATTTCTTCTCAATGATCTGAAACGACATACAGAGTAGAGAAAACCTGACTGAAATGTAAACAAATGACATGGACATTTAGAGGAGAAATATAGATGTGTCTACACACAAGCAAGTAAAGCCTGAATAGTTTAAATGATACATTAACATTTCTATAATTGAATAAAAACCTCACATTTATTGAATTCTGAGTATTCACTTTGATTTCTTCAAAGATTTTTTTCTATTTTTGTTATCAGAGTTAAATTTCAATGCAAATTTATTTATGAGCATTTTTCAAATCAAGAACTAACCTGTGTTGGAGCACAATCTGAAAAGGCTAGATATGTGTCACATTTGTGAGTGGGATTACAAAGCACACTTTTCCTGGAAACTAGAGAAGAAATTTTCCCAAAACACATTAGTATAGAAATAATTTCACATAATTTATACATATAAATTATGTGAATTCAAAAATTATTCTCCAAATATAGGACCTTTAAAAAAAACAAATTTTAAACTGTAAGACAGTCTCAGGAATGAGAATATTCAAAGGTGTAAAGGAAGGCAGTTTTTAGTGATTTAATAACAATCATCATTTCAAATCAAATGGTGTTTTCTATATGAGGAAGCTTAAAGTGCCTCATAGTTTAAACAAAAAGTGTATTGGTATCAAGTGCCTGACCCTATCTCCACACTGATCTTAAGAAATAAAAGTAGTGTTCCTTGTGAGCAGCTGGGCACCTTTCAGAAACTAGATGAGGAAATTACTTACCTGTTCTTGTGGAAGAAATGTAAGCAACTCTCAGTCCTCTGGAAATGTACATCAACAGGCAAAAAAACAAGTCTGGTTCTAATTTACCCTTTTAGTATTTAAATAAGCACATGGTTTTCCTCTCTAACACTCTCCAGCTTTGCTGCAAATTGCTAGATTCCAACAGCCTTGTATAAACATGGGCTTTTCCACCCATGCTCATCTTCCCCAAATAATATCTTCATGATAATACTTCTTAAATAAAAGCCTATACCAAAAGCTAGCACATAGCTCAATAGTCCTGTTTATTTTATTCTATGTTTCCCTGTGTGGTTAGTTACCTCTCTCTAGGTTCAAGCAACTGCTTCCCTGTGTCTGTCTGTCCCCCAAATCCTTGTGCTTTGTGGGAACTTCCACCTCCCTATTTCCTGCCTCAGCTAATAGGTCAACACTATGTGATGCTTCTATATACTGCATAAGAGGTTTTTCTTAGAGTCTTGTGTTTTAATTGATTCTCTTATACTGGGATTTGCATTTGGGAATTCTTAATATAGAGTGTGGTATTTTGGCTTGGAGATTAGAGATGATTTTTAATAAATTATTGTAGAACATCTAATACCTATGATGTTATGAAGATTTTTTGTTGTTGTTGGGAGTGATGAGGATGGTTTTTAAAGTAGTAGTAAAAGAAAATCTTCTCTCATTTCATGATGTATAAAACTCTATAACTTAGCATGATGCAAATCCAAGGAAGTTTCATCTGCAGATGGATGAAGATAATATCTCAGAAAGGGACAAGAGCATCTTTAAATGCCAGAAAAGAACATTTCTGGAAGCATAAGAAAAATACCTAATTTTTATAAGATCTAGGGAAGGATTAACAAGTAACGCATTCTTCTTTGCAATTTTAATATTTTAAGTTTTATTTTAATATTATATGATTATTGATCTATTACAACTTTTTAATATACATGAATGTATAATAATCAAATCAGGCTACTTAGAATCACTGTCTCCTTAAAACGTCTTAAATTTTCATTAACAATAAATATTTTTATTAACACAAAGTATCACAAAGACATACAAAGAATTGTGTGTTAATTCAGTGAATAAATAGATCAATTATCTACATATAAGTATCTTATATTTTTATGCTTAGGAACTCTTTTCTTGAAGTTACACAGAATCTAATAAAATTTATGAAAACATGAACATTTAATATTAGTGTATTACTAATAAATGCACAAAGCCAAAAGTATCATTATAGTGTTGACAATTGATAACAGACATGATTTATTCAGATGACTGTCAATGAATCAAAGGATGTATATAATCTCTAGGGTGGGATTGTACATGTGTGTGTTTTATGAATATGTGAATGTGTGGGTGTGTAACTTAGCAATAATTTCCTGAGTCTTTTCCCAAGAGGATCCTCCTTCCTGTTATGACTGGTATGACTATGACACAGATGAGATTTATGAAATAGACTATATATCATCTATAAACTTAATATTAACCTTTAATTTGCAGCAATATAGATGGAAACAGTGAATTTTAGGTTAAATTTAAAAATACAAAGAATGAAAGAGATGTTTTATACCCTATAACATTATGCAGAGACTTGAACATAAGCTGGACAGAGGCACAGTGTTCTGAGTTTTGTGGGATTGGCGTGGGTGCCCAGTGCCTAGTTTGGAGCAGTACCTTGGCCAGCACAGTGGTACCTGCCAGACTGCCCATTGTTACTACAGAATGTAAAGGTCATTGTGTTTTATAAGCCTAAAAGTGTATGAAGCCTCAAGTAAAACCAATGTTTCACAGTTTCCAAAATCCACTTCAACAGGGAATGTGGCAGAGGTAGACTCAAACTGAATACAACTAAATAGACAGCAGGTGTGACACTAGGCTGGAACATTAATTCCAGCAGAGAAAATAATAGAGATGCCCATCAATGAATTATGCCTTTTTTTTTATATTGCCATCAGAATCAATGTAGTTAAAGATTTCTCAGAAGGTCAGACTAAAGAAGTGGAGTATTATCCATTTAAGTCTATTGGTTAGATTAGTAATATTTATAAGTGAAAGGCCACAGTACTACGAAAATAGTTCTGACATAAAATTTAAATATTACAGGATGCGCACGATGATAAGGGTGGAAAAAATTAATACCATGTAATCAATATTGAAACCAAAAAGTAGTCAATTATCTCTTTTCATAATTTTTACATAGCATACTCTTGTCAGATTTAAAATCAGTCAGGGACTGCCATCTTCAGGTAGAAAAGGACTCGTTTTTTTTTTCAGGCAGTGGTGCTGCATGCCTTTAATCTTAGCACTAGGGAAGCAAGTGGATATCTGAGTTCAAGGCCAAGTTAATCTACAAAGTGAGTTCCATATCAGCTAAAGCTACACAGAGAAAGACTGTCTCAAAGACAAACAAAAAAAGAGACAGATAGAGAGAGGAAGGAAGGAAGGAAGGAAGGAAGGAAGGAAGGAAGGAAGGAAGGAAGGAAGGAGGGAGGGAGGGAGGGAGGGAGGGAGGGAGGGAGGGAGGAAGGAAGGGAAGGAGGAAGGAAGGAAGGAAAAGAGAAAGGAATGAATTAAGGAAGGAAGGATGTGAGTGTGGAAGGAAGGGCAAAAGAGAGAGAGGAGAGAGAGAGAGAGAGAGAGAGAGAGAGAGAAAAGGGAGAGGATAAGGGGGAGAGGATAAGGGGGAGAGGGAGATACATTTGCTTTTTATTTTTTGATCATTTTGTATAAAACTATGATGTCTCTTTAAGTTCCCCATCAGGTTTAATTGGACATTGAAATGAACAAGGACCTTTTGGGTTTATAGGCACTCAAAGCTAATAACTCTGTTTTCTATGGACTCATTAGACACAAAATATGTGAAGTTGCAAACCATGTAGGAAACAAAGAAAGTTGCATAACAATTATATAATTGACCATTAAGTGAAAAAATGACTTGTTGACTGTGGCTACAAAGGTAATTAGGGAAAGCCAATTTTCTGGTTTGGTTTGCTCCTGGCTAAAGATGCTCTGTGCAACAAGATCACTAGTATTGCTAAGCCTGGATTTATTTTCCACAGGCTTCATCATAATTTTATAAACCTAACTGTTGGATATTGTCTCCAATGGTTGGATCATGCTATATAACTCATATCTTATATGGATTACAACATGATGGGTACAAAAAATATCAAAGTGTATTTTTTTAGATTGTTCCTGATTTAGAATATTCATGCTTTAAGATCTACTAAATTAAGAATAATATTAAAGAAAGGAAAAAAATATTGTTGAATTACTGTTTAAGCCCTTCTTTTTGATACAGAACTGATATTTTGAAATAAACAAGAACCCAAATAAGGGCATTGTATCAGAAATTTTTTTCTTTGCGATTTGAAGAACTTTCTTTGAGTTGTCTGTCTATATTTCTCCCCATTTTATCCTTGGAACTGAAGATCAGTGAATTACCAGTTTTCCTATAGTGAAGCTTTATGAGTTACTGTTCCCCATTCTTGCCAATGTGAAAAGCTGCCTATATTTTGTCTTGCTTGGGATTTAAAAACATTTCACAGGATCAATTTTAATTCTTTATAAACTATCAACAAGCCTCAGATCAATGGGGAGTAGGGTTTGCACATACCTCACTGTTAGTTTACTTAAAGGTTGGAGCTGATTTTTCCTAAATGAGTTGTTTCTACCTGCAGAGAGTAAAATAAATCTTTGGTATAGCAATATTTAGTGTGTTTTCTTTAAAAACAAATACCTGCTTTGTCTAGAGAATTTAACTTAAATAATTGATCCCCAAGGTTCACAACGTCCAATTGATGGCTTATGTAGTTAGAATTTTAATAAAACAGCCCACCCATGACGGGGCACACATATCCTCCCTTTCAAAACAATGTTTCTTTCTTCTGACTCTCATGCATTGTGTTTTAGACTGCTGTAGCCTAACCAGAATTGTTGAAAAGGGACTTGTCACATTTCTTCCTATGCTAAGTTTAACTCATGTACAAACATCATTTTTCATGATTTCCAAAGATAATTCACATTTTATTTACATTTTAGACAGAGATCCTATAAATGGAAAGTTTTCTAATTATGGGGACTGTTATTTTTTATTATTATTGTGAATGTCTTTTGAAAACTGGTGCCATTATATCTTCTCTTTCTCAATGATCATTTTCACTACTTGCTCACCACCTGAAAGAGAAAATTGTATAATTCTGATAGGCCATCTCAGAATATTCAGTACATGGCATTCTGGAGGCTAAACTACAAAGTATGTGCTTTCTGCAGAATCAGGTGCATCATGAATACCGATTAAAACTTGAAAACTTGCATTCTTCTACATGCAGATCCCCAGTTGAACCAGCACCATTTGTTAAAAAAATGCTTTATCTATCTATCTATCTATCTATCTATCTATCTATCTATCTATCTATCTATCTATCTATCTATTACTTTTATTTCATTTACAAGCTAGTCATTACCCACCTCCTGGTCTGCACATACGCATTTCCTCCTCCCACTACTCCTCTCTTGTTTCAAAGATAATGTAATCTTCCTCTCCCCCATCAGGTTTTTGCATTCCCTGAGGCCTCAAGTCTCTCCAGGGTTCTTCACATCTTCTCTTAGTCAGGCCAGATCAGTTATATAAGTTGTTTTAAGTCCTTTCAAACTTTTACTCCAACAATGCCAATGTTGTATCCGATGTTCTATTATATAGAAACTTCTATTACAATTTGAATTGATTTCTAATAAGTTCTGGATCAATATTCTGCTCAAGTAGATTGACATTTCCATCAATATTCTAGATCCCCCTTTATGCACGTTGTTCTATAACTTATATCCACTTCATGTCCTTATTTGTGGACACCATATCTGTTCATACCAGCTCCTCTACAGTGGCCACATTCCTTACTTAACTTAGTGATAAGAAAAGTGAAGTTTCTTCATCATTAAATATATAAAAAATCACAGAAATCACAAAAGTATGAAATAAGTGAGTGAAAAAATGGAGCCAATATATGAAAGGTGGATCAGTGGATGTTGAGGACCTCATTGATTTCTACACACATAATTCCCCACATTGGGTCCAAATACTGAGATTGATAAAACCCGTAAGACAACAAAGATGACCGTAAGTATAGAAAACTCCTTGATTTTAAGGCCTGTGTTCTAAGAGGGCACTGCCCAATTTTCTCTATTGTTCTTTCATATTCTTCTCATATTTATAGTCACTTAAAATATATTTGAAAAATTTGTCCATACCTTCAAATCATATTTATCATCACAGAATCTTCCTGCATAATTTTATCAAATCTATATCTAAGAATCACATCTTCAAAATGGCTTGTTTGAAATTATAAACTGAAATGATCCATGTAGATCTACATACTACTGCACACAATATGTACTTAACTAGAAAGTGAATGATCCATGTAGATCTACATACTACTGCACACAGTATGTACTTAACTTGAAAGTGAATGATCCATGTAGATCTACATACTACTGCACACAGTATGTACTTAACTTGAAAGTAAATGATCCATGTAGATCTACATACTACTGCACATAGTATGTAGTTAACTTGTTGTTGTTGTCTTTGAGGCAGGGTTTCTCTGTGTAGCCATGTCTGTCCTGGAACCCACGCTGCAGATCAGGCTGGCCTTGAACTCAGAAATCTGCCTCCCTCTGTCTCCCAAGTGCTGGGATTAAAGGCCTGTACCACCACTGCCCAGCGATTGGCTCTTTCTTATAGACATACTGCAACAATTATTAGAGTGAATGTTGGAAAGACATGTCATTGCACATCATGATCAACACATGCTGCATGAATCAAAAGAAATTCATAGAGAATACTCAATGTGAGGGTTAATACATTATAACAAAAAGGTACAAATATAATGGGATTGAACTAACTCTTGGGAAATAGGCTCAGTGTTGGTATGTACTCGTTGTACTTGATTTTCTTCAAATAATGAGGATTATGATGCTTTCTGTATAAAAATAAATGTTATTTTCCAGAAACTTTGTAAAATTTATGTTTTTAATTTTGTAAACAGCATTTATGTTGTAATAAGAAGTACTTACAAAATAATTAAAAAGATGTTTCTTATGCTGTCTTACCATCTTGGAAATGGTCCAGTATTCTCTACTTTCAGCATGTGTAGAACCATTCATTTACTGACAATACTCTGTTAACACTGCAAAAATGGTCCCAAATGTCTTAAGAGAAAACCAACAGCTAATTGGAACTTATATTTTTAATAAAACTACCAATTGTTTGTTTTTATTATCAATTACAACTTGTTTTTATAATTGCATAATATTGAATTGAAAATATATCAGAATCAATATGTGCAAAAACCATTGCTCATCATTCAGTAATCATTTCAGTTCTCATAGGACTTGAGTCATAAGGAACATTTCGAATACAGTTAATCATAAAAAAATACCTCAACAAAATACAAATTGTTAAATGCGATAAATACCTTGAAATACATATTTCAGTAACTGTAAAACTTCAGGTATATTATTCAGAATCAATAGATCAATATCTGTAATTTTAGGATATTTTATTTCCATGAGAATCATAATATTCACCCTCTGCTTTAGAGTTATGAGATAAGTGTCTTTTCAAAGTCGAGGTTACACAGTTACCTGCTCTGCTGAATTGTGTCAGCCTCAAATGCAGTTCATAGCACTTATACCTAAGAGTTCTGGTGGAATGTCTGAGAAACACTTAAAGAAATCTTCAACACCCTTAGTCATCAGGGAAATGCGAGGCAAAACAAGTCTGAGATTTGATCCATCAGAATCGCCAAGATCGAAACTCAAATGACAGCATATGCTGGCAAGGATATGTAGAGTGTTCAATTGCCAGTGGGAATGCAATCTTGTGCAACCCCTCTGGAAATAAACTTGGTGTTTCCCCAAAAATTGGAAATAGTTCTACCTCAAGATGTAGCTATACTGATCCTTAGCATATACCCAAAAGATGAACCACCATATCACAAGGACATGTGCTCCATGATGTTCATAGTAGATTTATTTGTAATATCCAGAAACTAAAATAAACCTACATGTCCCTCAACCAATGAATAGATTAAAAATTGGTACATTTGCAAAATGGAATACTAGTCTGCTTGTAAAAACAAAGACATTATTCCATTTGCAGGCAATATATATATTATCCTAAGTAAAGTAATTCAGGCTCAGAAACAGATATATGGTATATATTCACTTGTAGGTGGATAGTAGCATAAAGTACAGGTTAAACATGCTACAATACACTGACCCAAAGAACCTAAGTAACAGAGAGATCTCAAGGGAGAATGACTGAATCTCACTCATAAAGAGAAACAAAATAGAAGTTTGGAGGGAGCAAACAAGGAGGAAGGGAATGGAGTGGTTAGAATGGTGAGCAAGTGTAGCATGAGCCAAGAGGAAGGGGGCTGGAAGTGAAAAGGGATATTGTTGGGGTAGCATTTCTGGAAAATGCTGGAGACTTGGCATCGGAGAAGATCCCAGGAATCAATGGATTTGACTCTGATACTCATTGTACCAGAGGACAAGGAGTCTGAAGTAGCCACTTCCTATAGCCATGCAGTCCCTCCAGTACATAGAGGAGAACATCAAATCACTCACAGAACCTTCAACTCCAAATTTGCCCAGCCTAGATGAAGTGTAGGGACAAAGAATGAGCAGAGACCAAGGGAATGGCTAAGAAATGACTAGTCCAAATTGACACCCATCCAATGTGCAAGAACCAATACCTGCCACTCTCAATGATACTCTGATAAAGTTGTAGAGAGAAACCTAGCACAACTGTTCTCTGAGAGGCTTCAACCAGATGCTGACAGAAACAGATGCAGAGACCTGTGGGAAGCAGGCATAACCACTGAACTAAGATGGCGCCCAGCTTAGTGCCAAGCTTTGTAACCCCATCCTGTTTACTAAAACTTCTGAAAACAGCAAGCTGAGTCATCTGTGCCTACCACATGATCTGAAACTTCATATAGCCTTACCATTGTGTTATCCAATGATCTGTTGTCCTGCCTGTGCGTGCAACTCGTGCTAGGGGGTGGGATGATGCTGAATGGAGAGCAATGAGTGGAGTGAGATGATGTAAGAGGGCTGGGTATATATAGAAAGGCCTGAGTAAAGGGAGGAGTTCACTGGGGGAGTTCACTGGGAGAGATTGCTGAGAGAGAGTTCTGTTACTGCCCTGAACCTACCTTGGCGTGAGTGTCCTTATTCCCAGTCTCTGCTGGTCAGAGATTGGGGTCATGGCAGAGACCCACAGCTAAACATTAGAAGGAGCTCAGGGACTTTGTGGAAGAGTTAGGGAAAGAACTAAAAGACATAGAGGCAAGAGGCACTCTGCATGAATACTTATAGAATCAACTAACCTGGACCCTTAGGAGCTCCCAGAGACTGACCCACTGATCAAAAATCATAAGTTGGCTGGACTTAGGCTCTGCTGCACAGATGTAGCAGGTGTGCAGCTTAGTCTTCATGCAGATCCCCCTAAAACTGGACTCTATTGCCTGCTTGTGGATTTTGTTCCCTTTACTGCACTGCTTTGTTTGACTTCATTCGGAGAGGATGTGCCAAATGACTTGATGTGCCAGGGTTAGGTGGTAATCAGGCTGTGACTCACAATTCTCAGAGGGAAAAATGAATAGGGGATTAGGGGAGGGCCTGAGTGAGGAAGACACTGGGAGGAGAGGGGAACCCTCAGTTGGGATTTTAAACAAATATGTAAGTAAGTAAGTAAGTAAGTAAGTAAGTAAGTAAGTAAGTAAGTAAGTAAACAAGTGGAAAAAAGAATACAGCATTTAGTATTCCCTGGAAAATTGTATTAGGGCTCTGATATTGAGCCAAATGTTATTAATTTCATTAATAACAAATGGATCAAATGGATGAGGGTTTTTGATTATATTATAATAAGTTGTAGTACTTCAATTTCAGGGGTTTTGTGGTAATGTACTACAAAATATGTTCAATGATTTTAGTTCTACAATTCTAACCACATCTATCTATAGAACTGTTTCTTTTACATGCATTTATAAAATTTTCCATGTAATTTTTGAATTATACCTTTTATACAATTTAAGGTACATTATCCTGCTGAGACTATCTATGATAAATTTCATATGATCATCAGGCAAATGTACATATAATTTTTATAAATTTGATCAATGAACAGATTCTCATTTTAAAAGTGCATCAGAATTATTTTTCAATAACACTTCAAATTTATCCCTTATATTTTCTTCAACTCATCATATTCTCATACTTTTTCCTCTATTTTATGCATTTTGTTTAAAAGGTTTTACAGCAGTTCACCTTCAGTTTTATTCAAATCCTAAGGTAACATATCTTTTCACATCATAAATCCAAGTAAGCATCATGTGTCAAAATATACTAAGAACGCATTGTTTTTAATTACACACATTGTTTTCTTCAGAAAAAGGCAGAGAAAATTTAACATGTCAGATGGTGGGTGGGTGTATTGCATGCTGGCCCAGATGATCTTGGAAAAATAAATGCTGCGAAGAGAAATTTGGAATATGTTGACAGTGGGATGGATTGTTTAGTCGAAATTTTAAAAAGTAAAAGCTCATAGAGGCAGTAATTCTATTCTAATATAATGGACACCAAATATTGTTTCTGATCAATGTACTATTACTGATTTCAAAAGGACAATTGAACTACATACTTTCATATATCCAGTTAATCTGTTTACTATATATTTAAATTTGTGTATGATTAATATCTAAGAGGCTAGATACCTCAATAATTTCAATTTGCCACTGAAGATTAGAAATACAGAAGGTAGTCTTCAATTCATACTGAAAATATGAAGAATCTTTTTTCTTCTGCCTGTACAGAAAAGACATAGTTCTAGCAGTGATAGCTTAGACGCAGTCACCAGCAAAGAGCAAATAAGGGAAAGCAAGCAAAAATTTTCTCTATACCTTCTTGTTTCAGGGCAAGCATAAGGTGATAGTTATTCCATGGGGGAAAATACTTCCTCAGTTAATCTTTGGAGAGAAAAACCTCTTTGACCACTCAGATTCATGTTTCTTAGGTGATCCTTGGTTCATCCAAATTGACAGCCAAGATAAATGATGTTAAGCATATTCTTCCATCTTATTCTTAAATTTTACAAAAGAAGATGTTTGATAAAAAAGTTTTCAATGTTTTAAAAGAGATAATATAAAGGTGTGTATGTATTTATAAATATAAATGTCACTTGTGTATTATTTATAAATATAAATAATCATAAATATGCTGTGTTACAGCTAATCTGCATATGTTTTTAAAATATTCTAGAACAAACATCATTGAATATTCCCTTGTTAATTTTTTATTGATTTTTCTATATAATTGCTTGCAAGAGCAAGACACAAACATTGCATTCATCATAATAACTGATAGTTTACATATGTAAACATATGTAAAGTTGATTATTCAGCAATTATCTAGTATGTATGTTCAGCTTGCTTTAATTATATGTTATCAATACTATGCATTGATACTATGTTAGTTATCAATACTAAAATAAATTTTATATTTAGTTTTATCTCTCTGTAGAGCTTTGAGTTTAAATATTATCACATTTAATATGAGTAATTATGCTTAATATTACCTTAGAACAATACAAATGAAATTTCAAATATTAAAACCTCTGTCCACCATTGGACTGAGAACAGGGCCCCCAATGGAAGAGCTAGAGAAAGGTCCCAAGGAGCTGAATGGGTTTGCAACCCCACAGGAGGAACAACAATGTAAAACACCCAGTATCCCCAGAGGTCCCAGGGACTAAACCACCAACCAAAGAGTACACATGGAGGGACCCATGACTCCATCTGCTTATGCAGAAGAGGATGTCCCTTGGTCCTGTGAAAGCTGAATGCCCTAGTGTAGGGGTAGGCCAGGGCCATGAAGCAGGAGTGGGTAGGTTGGTGAGCAGAGAGAAGGAGGAGAGGATAGGGGGTTTTCAGAGGGGAAACCAGGAAAGATGATAATATTTGAAATGTAAATAAAGAAAATATCTTACAAAAAAAAAAAAAAAAAAAAACCCTTACCACACAACTGGTACATAAAGTTTTGTGCTTTTAAAAATTATTACCCCAGGAACTATATGATTTTTGGTCTAAATATATTATGTAACATTAAAAACAGTATTGTATAAGTTAACTCACTGTCTAAATAAGTTCCTTTGTCTCAAACATAAAGTGATAATGATAAAATTTTTACATTAATGTCACTACATATTCATATTTCATTTTATAGATGAATTCATTAGAAATCAATCAAAAGGCTTTCGTTGGAAATTTAATTTGTTGTAATAATATTACAGAAATCAGAAGCAGATCCTTACAGAAATATTACTTTGATACTTATTGTATTTTATGTGTGCAGTTGTTTTATCTGGGGATATGTTTGTGAACCACAAACATGGCTTATGTCAAGAGTAAACAGAAGATGGTGTTATAGTCAGTGGAATTGGAGTTGTAATTCCATTGTAAGAACAATGTTTGTGAGCTGCCATGTGGTACTGGAAACCAATCCTTGGTTCTTTTGGGTAACAGCAAGTTCTCTTATCTGCAGAGCAGTCTTTCCAGTCACAACTTTTAATAATTTATTTTTATGCTTAGAGAAATTCAAACATGATTATAATGTGCTTTGACCCAGCTCTTGTCCCATGTCCTCTCCTTTATTTACATCACTATCTCCCTACAACTGTGTATCCAAGTCTCTTCTCTGTTGATACCACATGTGCGAAAGTTGGGCAGTGAGAGAGAATCAGCCTAGATGTCTATCACTTAATGAAATTATAATGAAAATATGTTATTTATATACAATGGAATCTTTCTCAGCTGCTAGGAAACACAGAATCATGATAAATTCAGATAAAGGAATAGAGTTAGAAATAATCAATAAGATAATCAAGTTCTAAAAAGACAATATAATTGTTTGGTTTTTGCTATGGACGCCCAGTTTGAGATTTTTCATCTGTATATTTAGACTGGAGTCCCATGTAGACCGGCATATTTTCTTTTTTTTTTAAAGATTTATTTTATTTATTATATGTGAGTACACTGTAGCTGTCTTCAGACACTCCAGAAGAGGGAGCCAGATCTCGTTATGGTTGGTTGTGAGCCACCATGTGGTTGCTGGGATTTGAACTTATCACCTTCGGAAGAGCAGTTGGGTGCTCTTATCCGCTGAGCCATCTCACCAGCCCCCAAATTTTCTTAATATAATGCTTAAGTAGTGGAATTTCATAGTTAAGAGTCACCTTTTGAAAAGAATTGATTTCAAAACCTAATACCTAAAGTAAAACATACCTCATCTTAATAGCCTTGATAGTATGATTACATATATATTCCTCTATTGTGCTTCATAATTTTATAGATTAGATTGTTTGTGGCTTACTTTAAAACATAGTAAAACCCATAATGAGGCATATGACAACAGTATTCAAATGCAAACTACATGATCTAAGTAATTAATCAGTCTAGTTAAAAATTACTGTTTCAAGGGAAATACAAGTTAGTACAAGAGAAAATATATACATAATTTTTTTTTTCTGAGAAGTATGCTCAAACCCTTGTCTCTTGACTCTTAAAACAATTCCTGAGATGGATGTGATGTGCATTCATCTGTCTGGTGAGTTGTTATGCCTGGCATTCTAACTTATCAAATGCCAGGTGCAAGCTTGCAGTCACATACATCTGCTAATAAATGCTGCGCTTGGTGTGCTTACTGAAAATACTGAATAGTTTGTAAGATTTTCATCTTTAGTTCTTGGCATCAGATTTAACATGTTCAATCTGCAAACTTGAAAAGTAGGAACATGATCACTTTGACTCTGGCTCCAGACTCTATATACTCCATAAAAACATGAACAAACTGAGGGTGGAGCCTTAATTGTAAAGCAGAGATCTAGTTAATGGACTCTCCGAAATATTCACTGAGTCCTATACCAGAGTGACTCTCTTCAATTTTGCTGTTATGGTTTGTGCTGTAAATGTCTTCTAGGGATTTGAGTGTGGGGCTTCATCTACAGTGGTGCGGGGATCAATAGTAAGGACCTTAAAAGGCACTGGTTTTGGAGGGATCTAACAACGTCCTTGACTTTTTCATTCACAGATTCATACTGCTATTGAAGTCGGTGCCTTATTATGAAAACAACTGTCTCTCCCTCTGCTGGATAAAGTCTTTTCTTATAAACTTTGATTTTATTAATGATTTCAAAATTATTCTTTATTTAAAATCTAGCCATAGCACAATGTTGCTTCAGTGATAGCTAAAGAAACAAGATAAAATCCTCTCATTTCTGAGAACAATCAAAATAAAAGAATGTCTTCTCAAATTTTATTCTGATCAATATAGATGACAAATTACATCTAGAGATGCAGATAGGTAACAAAGCAAATGTGTGCTCCCTGAAACAGGCACTTCATCTTAGAGGTCATTGTAAAGTTAAAAATTAGGAAGGGATAGAAACATGGTGTCTAGACAGGACCAATTGGGAAAAGGAGATGACTTAGGGAACCTGAACAATGAGCAGCACAGTCTCCTTAATCGACTCCCAGCAGAAGAGTCCCTCCCTCTAAAGGAAATAAGCTGTTAGTTTCTCTAGCAATTTCTGTCTCTCTCATTACAGGGATTTCAATTATTTATCTATCCCAGGGAACATGCTCAGAAATCCCCAAATAATCACCAGGATTCACTCTTGGTACATTTCTGGGAGTTCTTGTTTAGGATTTGAGACTGCCACAGACATAGTTATTAATGTCTTCCTATAAATGACCCTCTCCTCTTCTTCTGCTTAAGCTTAGTAATCTTCATTATATTTAATTGTGCAAGGGAGTACTTTCCAGTAATAAAATGCTCATTTATAATATTATTTGATTATTACATCAGCTAAATTAAGAAATACCACTTTAATATTAAACTTAGTTTTAGTAATGAATTATATTTAATAGAAAGTCTGAAATTTAATATTGATAAGTGTATATGTAATATAAGTATGTATTTTAGATGTGTATAATTATAACTGAATCAAAATCCACCTCAGATCCAACAGGAATCTTATATGCGACCATTGTAATTTCATTTGTTGATAATATCATACAAAGTGAGCTATTAATGAAACTATTTTGTTGCTAAATATCAAGGTCATTGTAAACTAGTAGATATCTCAGCACTACAGCCAATGTATTGGATGCATTTCCTACGAACCCATCTTTTACACTTTTTTTTTTTTAAGAGACTGTGGTAAAAAAGGAATATAGAAAAATTTTCAGTTAATCAGGAGGACCTTACAGATACCTTAGGATATGTAATGAGGTAAAAATACAATATTACTAGAAAAATCAAAAGTAGTAAAATTCAGTATAAAATTATGGTGTTAGTTAGTTAATGATATTCATAATTTAACTCTGAAACATGATAGAGTTGAGAAAAATTACAGTTTGCTTTTGATTTTGTTAACATTCAACTGTGAGAGCAAAAATATTTGGGGTAGAGTCTCTGAAGAAGGGCTTAATTCAATACTATGATGTTTTTTTATTTTTGTGTTTGGAATATGTGTTCAGCCTTATGAAATAGTTTTATGTGAACATCTATTCTCAAATGACTTTCTCTGAATTATGTGGGAAAAAAAAAAAAACAAAAACAAAAAAATCAGCATCCTGTGATGGTGATTTGGTGGTTCAGTAAATAATGAAATTATCTGTTCAAGTATGATGATCTGTCTTCAAATGTCCATTATAATTTTTAAAAGATCAAGAATAGACACTTCTCTATATCACCAGCATTTTGACAAAGGTAGGAAGATTCAGAGAGCTTTATGATCAGACATCCTAGGAGAAAATGTATTCTTCTGTTTCAACAAAGGATACTGTTTTAAGCATTCATGAGACAAAAAGGTGTACCCAATGTCCCAATCTCACCTCTAAATTTTTGGCACGGGCACAAAGACTTGTATATTCACATATATAAATCTCTTCTTTAAACACAAACACACACACACACAAAAATCTTCAGGCTAGAAACAGTGTAAGAAATAAATGGAGGTCATAGATAAAGTTTAAGAGTACTCAACAACTATAAGAACCAATTAAATGTCTGAATGTTACAAAGCAAATGTTTCTTTTGAAGTTTACTCAACAGATTTCACTGGCAATACAAACCACTCTTAAGAGCAGGCCCTATTCCAAACAGAAGATGCCCAATACAAAACAAATTAATGTGGACTTTGGGTGGGAGGGTGGTGCTTATAAAGCATAGAAAAGCAATCAAGTACTAAGTGTGAACATACACCAAATTTAAATTATTTCTTATGATATATTTGTTAATTATTTGTCTGAAATAACTAAGACAGAATGAAAATAATACATTGACTCAAATAAGTATATTTGTAGCCTTCAAATGCTAACAGTGGCCATAAAGAGGGCATTTTGGGGCCAGGTTCTCCTAAAATTTGTGTAAGGAGACAAGGTTTTGACTTGAATACACTGAGATTAGATTCCTTTATATTGGGAAGAAAATCAAGCAATAGTGAAAAAAAAATCCTTAAACACTAAAAAATACCTTTAAAATTATGAAAAGGAAGATCCTTCCGACATTGGGTTCAGTAATAGTCTTTGGGGTTTTGTGCCCAAACTACAAATAGTAATATGCCAAATAAGTAAATGTGGCTTCATAAAACGAATATCTGCACAGACAAATAACTTATGTCCTGCCAAAACTGCAACTCATATACCTGATGGACTTAAGATCCAATATTTCGATCTTGTCTCCCAGGTTCCCCTGAGACCAGTCTGTGCAGATCAGCTTGTGGACTGCCAAGGGTGAGTGAGCAGACTACAGAAGCAACACCATTTCTGAGACAGACCCCCATTTCTGGCTGCAGAAAACAGGGCACGTTCCCCACCAGAGGAATGGAGGCAGCCCGGGAGGGCTGTGACCCCAGATCAGGTAAGGGAGCCATTTTGTCTCCCAGGTTCCTGTGAGACCAGTCTGTGCACATCAGACTGCAGAGGGTGAGCAAGCAGACATCAGAAGCAACAGAGATTCTGGGACAGGCAGAAGCCACACAGCTTCTGGGACTGACCCCCATTTCAGGCTGCAGAAATCCCAGCAACCTCCCAGCCAGAGGAGAGGTGGCCAACCAGAAAGGCTGCAACCCCCAGAGCAGTCTGTGCAGTTGAGAACACAGACTGTGAAGGCAACCCATCTTCTGGGACAGGCCCTGTTTCGGGCCTTCATCTTCAACCAGGAGGCAAGTCTGAACGCCAGACCTCTGTACACTATCCCTGCAAGAGGAGAGCTTGCCTGAAGAGAATACTCTGACCACTGAGACTCAGAAGAGAGATGGACTCCCACGACAGCTGACAGAGGCTAAAAGATTCACAAGAGGAACAAACTCCAGCCAGAGACAACTACAACAACTAACTCCAGAGATTACCAAATGGCGAAAGGCAAATATAAGAATATTACCAACAGAAATCAAGACCTCTCACCATCATCAGAACCCCGCACTTCCACCTCAGCCAGTCCTGGATACCCCAACACACCCGAAAAGCAAGATTCAGATTCAAAATCATATTTCATGATGCTGGTAGAGGACCTTAAGAAGGACTTTAATAACTCACTTAAAGAAATAGAGGAGAACAATGTAAAGAGGTAGAAGTCCTTAACGAATCACAATAAATCACTGCTAAACAGGTAGAAGCCCTTAAAGAGGAAAGAGAAAAATCCCTTAAAGTGTTAGAGGAAAACACAACCAAACACGTGAAAGAATTGAACAAAACTTTGCAAGACCTAAAAAGGGAAGTAGAGCCGGGCAGTGGTGGTGCATGCCTTTAATCCCAGCACTTAGGAGGCAGAGGCAGGTGGATTTCTGAGTTCAAGACCAGCCTGGTCTACAAAGTGAGTTCCAGGACAGCCAGTGCTACACAGAGAATCCCTGTCTCAAAAAAACAACCAAATAAATAAATAAGTAAATAAATAAATAAACAAACAAATAAATAAATAAATAATAAAAAGGGAAGTAGAAACGATAAAGAAAACCCAAAGTGAGACAACTCTGGAGATAGAAAACCTAGGAAATAAATTAGCAACCATTTATGTGAGCATCAGCAACAGAATACAAGAGATCAAGGAGAGAATCTCAGGTGCAGAAGATTCCATAGAGAACATGAGCACAACAATCAAAGAAAATGCAAAATGCAAAAAGATTCTAACTCAAAACATTCAGGAAATCCAGGACACAATGAGGAGACCAAACCTATGGATAATACGGGTAGATGAAAATGAGGATTTTCAACTTAAAGGGCCAAAAATTATCTTCAACAAAATTATAAAAGAAAAGTTCCCAAACCTAAAGAGAGAGATGTGCAGAAAAGAAATCCCTCCTGACACATAATAATCTAAACAACAAATGCACTTAATAAAAACAAAATGTTAAAAGCAGTAAGGGGAAAAGGTCAATTAACATATAAAGGCAGGCCTATGATAATTACACCAGACTTCTCACCAGAGATTATGAAATCCAGAAGATCCTGGACAGATGTTATATAGACCCTAAGAGAACACAAATGCCAGCCCAGGCTGCTATACCCAACAAAACGTTCAATTACCATAGATGGAAAATACAAAGTATCCCATGACAAAACCAAATTCACACAATATCTTTCCACAAATCCAACCCTGCAAAGGATAATAATGGGAAAAAAACCAACACAAGGACAGGAACTACACCTTAGAAAAAGCAAGAAAGTAATCCTTCAACAAACCAAACAGAAGAGAGTCACAAGAACAGAATTTCAACTTTAACAACAAAAATAATAGGAAGCAACAATTACTTTTCTTTAATTTCTCTTAACACCAATGGATTCAATTCCCCAATAAAAAGATGTAGACTAATAAACTCACTACATTTACAGGACCCAATATTTTTCTGCTTACAGGAAATCCACCTCAGGGAAAAAGATAGACACTACCTCAGAGTGAAAGGCTGGAAAACAATTTTCCAAGTAAATGGTCATAAGAAACAAGCTGAAGTAGCCATTCTAATATGGAATAAAATTGACTATCAACCCAAAGTTATCAAAAAAGACAAGGGGGGGCACTTCATACTCATCAAAGGTAAAATCTACCAAGATAAACTCTCAATTCTGAATATCTATGCTCCAAATGCAAGAGCAGTCATATTTATTAAAGAAACCTAGTAAAGCTCAAAGCACACATTCCACCTCACACAATAATAGTCGGAGAATTCAATACCCCACTCTTGCCATTGGACATTTTCTGGAAACTGAAACTAAACAGAGACACATGGACACTAACAGAAATTATAAAACAAATGTTTTTAATAGATATCTACAGAACATTTTATCCTAAAATAAAGAAAAAACCTTCTTCTCAGCACCACATGGTACTTCCTCCAAAATTGACCATATAATCAGTCACAAAATAGGCCTCAACAGTTACAAAAATATTGAAATTATCTCATGCATCCTATCAGATCACCATAGACTAAGGCTGATCTTCAATAACAGCATAAATAATAGAAATTCAGCTTTCAGGTGGAAACTGAACAACACTCTACGCAATGATACCTTGAAAAAGAAAGAAATAAAGAAAAAAAAATAAAGACTTTTTAGAGTTTAATGAAAATGAAGCCAGAACATACCCAAACTTATGGGACACAATGAAGGCACTCCTAAGAGGAAAACTTATAGCCCTGAGTGCCTCCAAAAAGAAACTAGAGAAAGTATACACTAGCAGCCTGACATCACACCTAGAAGCTCTAGAACTAAAGGAAGCAAATTCACCCAAGAGGAGTAGATGGCAGGAAATAATCAAACTCAGCACTGAAATCAACCAAGTGGAAACAAAAACAACTATTCAAAGAATCAACCTAACTAGAAGCCGGTTCTTTGAGAAAATCAACGAGATAGATAAAACCTTAACCAGACTCACTAGAGGACACAGGGATAGTATCTTAATTAACAAAATCAGAAATGAAAAAGGAGACATAACAGCATAACCTGAGGTAATTAAAAACATCCTCAGTTCCTACTACAAAAGGCTATACTCAACAAAACTAGAAAACCTGGATGAAATGGACAACTTCCTACACAGATACCAGGTGCCAAAGTTAAATCAGGATCAGATTAATGATCTAAACAGTCCCATTTCCTCTAAAGAAATAGAAGCAGTCATCAGTAGTCTCCCAACCAATAAAGCCCAGGACCAGATGGATTTAGTTCAGATTTCTATCAGACCTCCAAAAAAGACCTAATTCCAACTATCCTCAAACTATTTCACAAAATAGAAACAGAAGATACTCTACCCAATTTATTCTATGAAGCCACAAATACTCTGATACCTAAATCACACAAAGATCTAAAAAAGCAAGAGAACATCAGACCAATATCTTTCATGAATATCACCTCAAAAATACTCAATAAAATCCTTTCAAACCGAATCCAACGACACATCAAAATGATCATCCATAATGAACAAGTAGGCTTCATCCAAGGGATGCAGGGATGGTTTAATATACAGAAATCTATTAACTCAAACTCAAAGACAAAAACCACATGATCATCTCCTTAGATGCTGAGAAAGCATTTGAAAAAATCCAACACCCATTTAAGATAAAAATCTTGGAAAGATTAGGAATTCAAGGCCCATACCTAAACATAATAAAAGCAATCTACCAGTAGCCAACATCAAACTAAATGGAGAGAAACTCAAACATTTCCTCCAAAATCAGGGACTAGACAATGCTGCCCACTTTCTCCCTACCCATTCTATATAGTACTTGAAGTCCTAGCCAGAGCAATTCGACAACAAAAGGAGATAAAGGGGATACAGATTGGAAATGAAGAAGTCAACATATCACTATTTGCAGATGATATAATAGTATATATAAGTGACCCTAAAAATTCCACCACAGAACTCCTAAACTTGATGAACAGCTTCAATCCAGTAGCTGGATATAAAATTAAGTCAAACAAATCAATGCCCTTTCTCTACACAAAGGATAAAGGGACTGAGAAAGAAATTAGGGAAACAACACCTTCCAATAGTCACAAACAGTATAAAATATCTTTGTGTGAATCTAACTTCTGAAGTGAAAGATCTGTATGCTAAGTATCTGAAGAAAGAAATTGAAGAAGATCTCAGAATTTAGAAAGATCTCTCATGCTCATGGATTAGCAGGATTAATATAGTCAAAATGGCTCTCCTGCCGAAAGCAATCTACAGATTCAATGCAGTCCACATCAAAATTCCAACCCAATTCTTCACTGAGTTAGAAAGGGCAATTTGCAAATTCATCTGGAATAATAAAAATCCTAAGAGAGCAAAAAGTATTCTCAACAATAAAAGAACCTCTGATGGAATCACCATGCCTGACCTCAAGCTGTACTACAGAGCAATTGTGATGAAAAAAAAAAAAAAACATGCATGGTACTGGTACAGTGACAGACAGGTAGATCAATGGAATAGGATGAAAGACTCAGAAATGAACCCACACACTTATGGTCACTTGACAAGGGAGCTAAAACCATCCAGTGAAAATAAGAAAGCATTTTCAACAAATGGTGATGGCACAACTGGCAGTTATCATATAGAAGAATGCGAAATGATCCATTCTTATCTCCTTGTACAAACTCAAGTCTAAGTTGATCAAAGACCTCCACATAAAACAAGGACAGTGAAATTTATAGAGGATAAAGTGGGGGAAAGCCTCAAAAATATGGGCACAGGGGGACATTTCCTAAACAGAACAGCAATAGCTTGTGCTGTAAGATGAAGAATTGACAAACGGGACCTAATAAAATTGCAAAGCTTCTTCAAGGCAAAAGGCCACCAACAGATTGGGAAAGGATTTTTACCAATCCTAAATCTGATAGGAGACTAATATCCAATATATACAAAGAACTCAAGAAGCTGAACTCCGGAAATTCAAAATCCCATTAAAAATGGGGTACAAAGCTAAACAAAAAATTCTCAAGTGAGGAATACCAAATGGCTGAGAAGCACCTGAAAAAAAAATGTTCAACATCCTTAATCACCAGGGAAATGCAAATCAAAACTACATTGAGATTCCACCTCACTTCAGTCAGAATGGCTAAGATCAAATATTCAGATGACAGCAGATACTGGTGAGGAGAAAGATGAATACTCCTCCATTGATGGTGGGATTGCAAGCTAGTAGAACCACTCCGGAAAACAGTCTGAAGGTTCCTCAGAAAATTGGAGATAGTACTACCCGAAGATCCAGTAATACCTCTTTTGGGCATACATCCAGACTATGTTCCAACTGGTAATAAGAACACATGCTCCACTATGTTCATAGCAGTCTTATTTATAATAGTCAGAAGCTGGAAAGAACCCTGATGTCCCTCAACAGAGGAATAGATACAGAAAATGTGATACATTTACACAATGGAGTACTACTCAGCTATTAAAAACAATGAATTTATAAAATTCTTGGGCAAATGGATGATTCTGGAGGATATCATCCTTAGTGAGGTAAACCAATCACAAGAAGTCACTTGATATTCACTTACTGATAAGTGGATATTAGTCCAGAAATTTAGAATACCTAAGATACAATATGAAAAACACAAGAAAATCAAGAAGAACAAAGACAAAAGTGTGGATACTTCATTCCTTTTTAGAATAGAGAACAAAACACCCATGATAGAAATTACAGAGACAAAGATTGGAAAGAAAATGAAAGGATGGACCATCCAGAGACTACCCCACCTGGGTACCTATCCCATAATCAGCCACCAAACCCAGACACTATTGCATATGACAGCAAGATTTTGCTGAAAGGACCCTGATATAACTATCTCAAGAGAGGCTATACCATTGCCTGACAAATACAGAAGGAAATGCTCATAGTCATCTATAGCATGAAACACAGGGCCCTCAATGGAGGAGCTAGGGAAATTACCCAAGGAGCTGAAGGAGTCTACAACCCTTTAGGTGGAACAACAATATGAACTTACCAGTATCCCTAGAGCTTGTTTCTCTAGCTGCATATGTAGCAGGAGATTGCCTAGCTAGCCATCATTGGGAAGAGAGGTCCCTTGGTCTTGCAAACTTTATATTCCTCAATACATGGGAAAGCCAGGGCCAAGAAGTGGGAGAGGGCAGGTAGGGCTGGGGAGAGGGTATAGAACTTTCGGGATAGAATTTGAAATGTAAATAAAGAAAATATCTAATAAAAAAATCCAATATTTCAAAATCTCTTAAATCTCAGCCACTGGTAAAATAATGTGAGGTAAAAACATTTATATCTGATCAGTACTTTGTACAAAGAAAAGAAATAACAGTAAATGTTTACAAATGCTTGCAGATAACACTGATCCTAAGCAGAATTCCAATTCAATATGTATGGGATGCTATTTTTCCATTTACAGGAATAATTGTTGAACCACAGAGAGTGATTATCCCATTTTTAAGGATGTTAGAAAAAGGATTGTTGAGTGGATTGTTATATTAGTGTAGACATTATGGAAAATATCCTGTGGCTAGTTAAAAATATATATTGAAACTGCCAATTGACTTTTCAATTCACTGGGTATACACTCAATAGACACCATCTCTCTCCATATATATATATATATATATATATATATATATATATATATATATATATATATATATATGGAACTAAAATACGGGGAAGAGGGGAAGAGAGGGAGGGGAGAGACCTACGACCACCAGAGTTTTACCTATTCTCAAGTATTCTTTATTGAAGAGATGCTGAAATATTTAAGTATATATAAAATAATTACTATTGTATTAAT